>JARFXV010000338.1:40000-179340 GCA_031761425.1 Cosmopolites sordidus | reverse complement strand
GCTAAAAACTGGTGATCGGACGTTACATAAAGCACTGGCAAAATTATATTCAAAATGCCTCAAAGAACAAAAAGTACCTGACTTATGGAAAAATGCAAAAAAGATTTAAAGAACTACCGTCCAATAAGCCTCCTATCAGTGATGTACAAAGTTTTCACTAAGATAATTTCTAAAAGCATATTAAAACCACTGAATGACGCACAACCAAGAGAACAAGCAGGATTCAGAAGTGGATTCAGTACAATGGATCACATCCAGGTTGTACAGCAGGCCATAGAAAGGCACAACGAATACACCATGCCACTGTGCTTAGCTTTTATCGACTACGAAAGAGCATTTGACTCCATTTCAAAGCATGCAATAATTGATGCACTGCTTAGCCAAGGGGTAGGTAAAGCATATGTAAACCTATTAGGATAGATATATGATGGAGCTACAGCCACAATTCACCTTGATGATATTGAAGTGGGAATTAATGTAAAACCTGGTGTACGGCAGGGTGACGCACTTTTTTCGGCTGGCCCTGAAGAAGTATTCCGTAAACTGGATTGGGAACAGGATGGTATAAAGATCAATGGTGCGAACTTAAACCATCTTAGATTTGCAGATGATATTGTTCCGTTTTAATCTCATTAATAAAATATAACCTTCATAATTATTGACAAGCATTAAAACTACATTAAAACTAAAATTAAAACTACAAAACTACATTAACTCATTAAAAAACAAAAATTTTCTAAGTCAAAAAACGACACTACTTTTGGGTACACTAATTAAAATCAAATTTGGAATATATATATATATATATATATATATATATATATATATATATATATATATATATATATATATATATATATATCTTTAGCCTAGGGGTAGGTAAAGCATATGTAAACCTATTAGTATCGATATATGATGGAGCTACAGCCACAATTCACCTTGATGATCTTGAAGTGGGAATTAATGTAAAACCTGGTGTACGGCAGGGTAACGCACTTTTTTCGGCTGGCCCTGAAGAAGTATTCCGTAAACTGGATTGGGAACAGGATGGTGTAAAGATCAATGGTGCGAACTTAAACCATCTTAGATTTGCAGATGATATTGTTCTCCTTTCACAAGACCCAGAGGAGCTGCAAAAACGCATACAAGAACTGTAAAGGGCTGGCGAACCATTTGGCTTGAAAATAAACCAGAAAAAGAGTCAGGTTATGTTCAATAACATCGCTCAGGGCAGAAGAATTTAAGTTTTAGGAAGGGATTTGGAGATTGTGGACAGCTTTATACATCTTGGGCAGAGCTTTTTAATGGAAGGGACTACCGCCCGGGAAGTGGAACGGCGGGGTTAAATGTGGCTGGCAGGCATTTGGCAGGCTCAACATTGTGTTTAAGAGCAGACTCCCACTTTGCCTGAAAAGAGAAGTCTTCAATCAGTGCGTTCTACCCGTTATGACAAACGGAAGTGAAACCTGGACACTCACATAGCAATCAATTCAAAAACTTCGAGTAGCACAGAGGGAAATGGAAAGATGTATGCTTGATATTACAAGACGAGACAGTTCTGCGAAGTCCTGCGCATGGATCAGGTAACAAACGAAAGTATGTGACTGTGATCATTAGAAGAATCAAGCGATTGAAATGGAGATGAGCAGGCCATATAGCGAGGCGATGGGATGACAGATGGACCAAGGCAATCCTGGAGTGGATACCGCTTGATTGCAAACGTCCGCGAAAAAGACCGAAAGCACGATGGATTGATGGCATTGTTAAGTATATTGGACCAGAGTGGCCAGAGGAAAGCCCAGGACCGTGAAGGTTGGAAACATGCTGAAGAGGCCTTCATCCGGGCTGATGATGATATATATATATATATATATATATATATATATATATATATATTTATATATATATATATATATATATATATATGTTTATATATATATATATATATATATATATATATATATATATATATATATATATATATATATATATATATATATATATAATAATTTTATTGCAGTACATTTAACAGTGATCAATGCAGAAGATAGTTATTGCAATGTAATAGAAAACTCATATAAAATTACTGCAAATGGACCGAGGTGGCAGAAGTACTGATTTAGAAAACATCAGCCCTAATTCTTATTTAACCCATTGTGCACATGGACTAAGCTATATTATATTTATTATAACAATCTTATATGCAATGAATGAAAATTCGAAAATACATTATTGTTCATATACAATCAAATAACAAATTTTTAAAAAATCAAAAAAAAATCAGTCATTGAAAAGAAAAAAGGTGTTAAGGCATAGAGGCACAGACAAAATCATTAATCATTAAGGCAAGCATATTGCTTCCAATTGCTTTTCATACATGTAGTTGTAGTAAAATTGTTTAAATCGGACAGGTTTAAAGTATTTATATGATTTTAATGACTAATTTGTGTGAAATTGATTTATTGTTTTGGACTGAAAAAATTACAATGTGCCAGTTGCCTTGAAAAGTAATTAAAAAATAAAAAGAACACATTTCAATAAAACTAATGAGCAGTAGCTCCTCCATGGGTCTATATGTATGCCTTGTAGGCGATTTGGTATGCTGCCGATTAAATCATCAATTTGGGCTTATGGAATTCTCTCCGATTCTTCACGAGCAGCATCTTTTAGTTCTCGCAGGGTAAAAGGAGTATTGCTTCGTTTTTGATGCGCGTTTTCAGCATGTCCCAAGCATGTTCTATGACATTCATGTCAGAGAAATTTCTGGCTACCCTAACTTGGTTATTCCCTGCTGTTCAAGAAAATGTTGTACTTACGGTGTTTGATGAAGAGGTGCATTGTCATCCATGAAAACAAATCCGCCAACTGCACCTCGGAACAGACGCACAACAGGATATAAAATTTCTTCGACGTACACTACACCAGTTACTTTTCTTTGAAGGACCAGTAGAGGTGTACGTATACCTCTCATAATACCACTCCAAAACATCGCGCTTCCTTGTTCAAATGGGATACGTGGTTGAGCTGTTTCTGGTTGGGTTTGTCGACCTATCGTTTGTCGTGAAACATTTACTGCTTGAAGTCTAACAAGCTACCTTGATATACCACTTGTAGATTTCAGACAATTTATTCGAGCTATCATTAATATCTGCCGGTCTTTTCAGCTGTCGTATATTGTTTTCTACCACATCTGATGCGATCTTTTACGTCATTTGCCTCTTGGTTTTTTTTTATGAATTTTTGATACAGTACTTTGGAAAGCTACCATTTCCGCGATATCACTTTGATTAAAGCCCTGTTGTAACAAAACAATTACTCTTGATTTGTTAAAATGATATATCACGTTTCTAGGCATTTTTTAACGGATTGATTAAAAAGTGAAAACTAAAATAATGTGTAAATACCAGTATCAACGAAATCGGAAGAAATCGAAAAACCTGTGTTATCAGGAGAATGTTATTTTCATTTAAAAACGGTCTAAAGAAATATCCATCACAATTTTTAGATTATAATAGGCGTAGATATCCTATTAGTAAAGATTTCAAACTTTTCGACATATGTGTATATATTACTTGAAAACGACTTGTGCAGAGTAAAATATTGGTGGCGATAATTGACCCCCAAGGACTTTTTCACCATAATATGGTATGAAATAAACAACCCGCGTGGAGTTGCCTTCTAAATAACATAGATAAACACTTCAATGATACCAGCTTATAGGATACAGATTGAAACCTTCGAATTTCATATGAGTACCTCAAACAAGATTTCTGCAATCACTCAATCCTCTTGGCATCAACTGTGCTTAAAAACGCCCCATAAAGCACCTCACAGTAAATCATATGACTTAAAACAGTTACTGCCGGGAGTTTCAGTTTCAAACTGACAGTAAGGACATGTCTGTGGTGAAATAGTTTCTTCAAACAGTATAGGTTATATTGTAAAATTGCTGAATTTTAAATCAGTGTCTATCTCCTTTCCGAGACTCCTTGTACTGTGCAAATTCTGCAATACAGTATGACCAACCGTTATAATCATTTCCTTGTCTATCCTATGTCGATCCTTACCAAATACTATAACAATACATTTTGCTGAATTTATTTTTACCAATTGATGGCTTGTCCAAGAAATATCTTCGTTAATCAAGATATTAGCATTATAAAAGTCATAAGACGGAAAGGAATAGAGTAAGTGCGTAATTGACCATCAATTTTTTAGCATTCTGCGACAGGCCTACATAATGATAAATGGCACCTATAAGTTCAATATTAATTCAATAAAATGATTTGGAGTAATCTAATAGCACTAGTATATATGTTCTACCGATATCATCATTTTTTAATATATCTTCAGTTAGGTCCAAAAAGCAGTAGTACACCTATATCCTTTTACGGAAACTAGACTGCCTCAAAGGAATAATGTTATATTAATTAATATGCTTGGTTAACTGCTCAGCCAGGATTTTCTCCTAAAGCTTTGACAGTGTTGGCAAGATCGATACTGGCCTAATTTCATTAAAAGATGTTATATGTCTTTTTTTAGAAATAGTATTATTTTAGATATTTTCCATATATCCGAAAAGTACGCTTCAGCAGACACGAATTAACAATGTGAACCAATATTGGAAGAATATATGGACAACATATACGAATAATTTCAATATTTATCTAATCAGATCCAGCTGCGTAGTTGTGGTTTGTAAATATCTGCAAACAGCGTATTCGTCTAGTACGGTAAAATTAAATAGTGATTCAAATGATTCTTTTAAATTATTACTATAAAAGTTAGTTTATTAATGACAAATCTGGTGACAGATCAGCTACTGTTTTTAAAAGATGGTGATTTATATCTGTAGTACTGCTTAATACATCCGGCAGGGATACAGTTTTTGAATTTTTTTAGACTATATATATATATATGTATACATACAGATATATATATATATATATATATATATATATATATATATATATATATATATATATATATATATATATATATATATTTATATATATATACTCAATTTCTCGAGAACTTTCCAAAAATATTAGCTATTGCTATCATATGATTTTACACAAAAATCTAAATAACTGTTTTTCTCTCTTTATTGTACCCGTTGTAACATTCATTTTAAATATTTCCATACTTCTGGACTCTTTCCATCTTTATACTTATAAAGCGAATTGTTTTTCATATCGACTAACTTTTTTATAGCTGAAGTAAACCATGGAGGATTGACTTTCTTAATACTGCACTTCTTAATAGGAGCGATGGTGTCAAATAACGCAATTATTAGATATTAAAATATAAAATTTTTAAATTTATGTCATGTTTCAAAAGAGACCCCCTGAAATGGTATCAATTGTAAAAGTTCATTTAATACATTCATATCTACATTCTTTAGGCATCTCGATTTAAATGTTTTTATTGTCGATTTTTCATTATTCTCTTCATATATATTCTCTTCATATATTCTCAACTAGTATAGTTTATAGCGCTCCCTCATAAGTTCTTCTTCCATCGCCGGTCGCGTTGGCGCCTGCCGCTGCTGTACCAAACCGCACTGGAGCAGTAGTTGGTTCAATTCCAGAGTTCGGATGGTTGTTTTTCTTTCTTTCATCTATCTGTTTACTTCCTAAATGTTTGTGATTGTTTCTAGTCAAGAGTGTAAAATCCGATTACGAATTACCCCTCAGTCACGCCAGTTAAAGGCTGGGTAAGGCCGGATGCCTTCTGAGAAGTGTTCTACGTTGGTCACTCGCCAGTTTTTTTCTTCTTCCACCATCACTTTAGTACCATTCAGTTTGCTTTTGTTATGAAAAATGTGGTTACGTATATATGTATATAGGGTGTAAGGGAAAGTATTTTCGTAAATGAAACCTTAACTTTTCACATCATTTTAAAGAAAGAAGTTCCTTACAAATAAAGGTCCAAAAATTCAAGGGTTTCCGAGACAAAAATGGAACCTTAATAAGTCACCAATCGAAAAGCTATAACAAATATTGAATAGAATGATTGAACATGAAAAGCATATTTGGTAAATATTAATTTCTTATTATTTCACAAATTAAAACAAGAAACATTTATTTTTCCATAATTAAGAATCATGCCTTACATCAGCCCTGCAGGATGAGGCAGCGCATTATCGCCACGACGCATTATCGCCACGCATTATCGCCACGACGTATATTGTTATTTCAAAATTGCGAAATTTTTTTCAGTGTATCAGTGCAAACATTTAAGTTCGATTTATAACCAAAAATATAATATGTACGCAAATATCAGGATATGCTTCTTATTGACAGAGAACCTTTCTAAATTCCGAAGGAACTAGGGAACAATGATGTTCCGAAGATACTGGCTAGGGATAAGGAAAATTATATCCTGAAAGACCTCTTCCAGTTCGAAAAACATTTGTCCAAGTTCCTCAAAGACTTTTGGATACGGGTAGTGTGATTTAAAAATTTCAAGAATGTGAGTGGCAGCGCGGCAACAGATACATTTTTCATCTTGTTTAAGAGGACTTTATCAGAAGTACTCAAAGTGTTGCGCGACAAGTTAGGTTTTTCCATTGGATTGTACAAAGAACACTAAAAGAACAACAACTCTTTCCAATTGATTTTTCACATTAGTAAAAATATTGTGAATGGTTTTTTGGCCAAAATGAAAGAATTTGTTTTTCAATATTTTATCAATCGACCAAGCTTTTTTTGAAGATACCCAAGAGTTGATTAAAAAGGTGAAAAAGATAAAAAATATGATGGAAATACAAACGGAAGAAAGGGAAGACATCACCGACATTAAGGGAATTGGAAAACTAAAAGAGAATAACAGAATAAGGCCAATTCTAATAGAATTGAGATATTGAACAAAAAGATCAGAAATACTGAAATCGTCCATGAAACTAAGACGATAAATATATTTATACATGAAGACTGCTCTTAGAAAGTACAATAACATGTACATCAAATTGATACTAAAATAAGGGGCGCATACTGTGAAAACATTGGGCTGCCTGAAAGAAAACGAAGGATATATAGGAGCGTCTATTAACCGAATCAAGGTAGGAAAGCAGAGAAGTAGAATATATATAGTGAACGATTACCGGCAGAAATGGAAGGAGCTGGATAAATGGAAAAGATAGGAAACTTTGTTACGTAAGAGCAGTTTTAGATACCAGAACATTAAAAACGACTAGGCTGACGAATAAGATGAAAGAGAAAAATAAAAGCAGAAAGAAAGCAGAAGGAAAAATATATACAGCAACGTGGAACATAAAAACATAAGAAATTGCAGCACTGCAAAGTAAAATATAGCAAATAGAGGTGTATAGGATAGATATTCTAACAATTCAGAAGATGAGATGGGAAAGGGAGGGAATATGATGAATACACAATATACTGCAGTGAGGCAAGAACAGGATAAACATGGTGGGTTTTATATTAAATAAGAAGTATAAACATACAATGAGGAACTTTCTGTCAGTTAATGAAAGGTTGCCTATCATGACTATAAGGGAACAGTTCCTTAATATTTTGTTTGTTAATGCCCATGTTCTAACAAAAGAAAAAGAAAAATTGGAAAGGAAAAATTTTATGCCCCACTGGATGAATAAATGGAAAATATTCCAAAGCAAAAAGTTAAAATATTGCTAAGAGATCTAAACACCAAAACAGAAATAGAAAAACTCTAAAAGGGAATTATAGGAAAATATAGCTTGCATGAACTGTGTAATCATAACGGCAGAAGATTGGTAGATTTTGTGGTGGGTAAAAGAATGGTTATAAGTTGTACAGGCTTTCAACATAAAGAGATACATAAACAAACATTTCACCAGATGGAAGCGATTGGCCATAGAATGGAAAAGAGATGTAAATGGAAAATACTTGATTTCGAGCATTTGCAGGGATGATACGAGAGAGGAATATGAAAAAGTATTAACAAATAGCTTTAAAACAGTAACCGAAAGAGAAGACAATCAATTGGAATAATTAGAGATCAGATGGGAGATAATGGGAGCTGTAATTACAAAGACAGCTGAGGGAGTGCTGGGAACGTGAAAACAAAGAGACCAAAAAAGTGGTACGATGCAAAGTATCCAGTAATGGTAGAAGAAAAACATATTTAAATGGCCGTAATATGATATGGTCATAAATTAATAACTATACCAAAGGAAATTTATGGAAGACAAACAAAATGTTCAGAAGGAAGAAAAACCGGCGCGAGCAAAAAGAATGTAGGACACTGAGGAATATGGGGAGACAAGGAACAAGATAATTTTACAAAGAGATAAAAGTACAAAGAAAGGAGTTTCAACTACAGGACATCTTTGTGCGGAAAAAAAATATGGGGGTTAATAAGAAGGAAATAAGGACACATCGAGAGGATGAATTATGAAAAATCGGCCAAAAAAATAACGGGAAATATCGAGTCCATGGGACGACTAAGGGAGATGTAGGAGGAACGAGTAAGGAATGACCTGCAGGTGATGGGAATAACGGAATGGAAATGGAGAGATAGAGATAAGAACGAGTGGCTAAGGATAATGAAAGAGGTAAGAAAACATTGATATAGGCAGCAATATATATGCGTGATATATATATATATATATATATATATATATATATATATATATATATATATATATATATATGTATATATATATATATATATATATGTATATATATATATATATATATATATATATATATATATATATATATATATATATATATATATATATATATATATATATATATCACGCAAGCACCCAACAAAATGCTCATTTGGGCAGAGATTCAGGTTGTTGTGTGTTCCACATGAGTGGTACCTAGCGGTTGGGTGTATATGACACTCAACTACTGTTATCTAATTAGTCTTAGATAGAGTCTCCCTATTCTTGATGGGAGAGCAAATGTCAGTATCCTGAAGAGCTTGAACATCAAGAGGCGAAACATATGCTCTCCAATAATTTTACAAAGAGATAAAAGTACAAAGAAAGGAGTTTCAACTACAGGACATCTTTGTGCGGAAAAAAATATGGGGGTTAATAAGAAGGAAATAAGGACACATCGAGAGGATGAATTATGAAAAATCGGCCAAAAAAATAACGGGAAATATCGAGACCATGGGACGACTAAGGGAGATGTAGGAGGAACGAGTAAGGAATGACCTGCAGGTGATGGGAATAACGGAATGGAAATGGAGAGATAGAGATAAGAACGAGTGGCTAAGGATAATGAAAGAGGTAAGAAAACATTGATATAGGCAGCAATATATATGCGTGATATATATATATATATATATATATATATATATATATATATATATATATATATATATATATATATATATATATATATATATATATATATATATATATCACGCAAGCACCCAACAAAATGCTCATTTGGGCAGAGATTCAGGTTGTTGTGTGTTCCACATGAGTGGTACCTAGCGGTTGGGTGTATATGACACTCAACTACTGTTATCTAATTAGTCTTAGATAGAGTCTCCCTATTCTTGATGGGAGAGCAAATGTCAGTATCCTGAAGAGCTTGAACATCAAGAGGCGAAACATATGCTCTCCAATTGAAGAGATGGGTGAGGCTTTATGGGGACAATTTGCTACGAAATGCGTCTTGCGCGGTCCATTTTTTGTCGAATTCCATTTTGTGAACAATTTTTGTTGGGTTTGGCTTATTTTGAAAGACCCAGACAGTCGATTGCTGTTTATTTTCGGGCTCTTTCGTCTTCCTTAGACCTGCACAGGTTATATTTTGTTAGAACAGTTAATTTTATTGTTGATACTATATTCTAGACATTGTTAAGATATAGGTTTCAGGTTTTTTGTTTCTAGACTTTACTAGTGTTTACAATAATCATATTATGATTAAAATATATTATAATTACATTTGCTTATGTATTGTTTGTAATTTGACAATATTAAAATTTTACTAATTTTCTATCACTATTGGGTTAATATGTATTTTTTTTATTTTTCGTTTTTGCCCTTGAATTTCTTATTCCGCCATTTTTGATGTCCTCTCTTATTACCTATTGGTAAAGTGCGTTTCAAGATATATCGTTGATTGACTGCAATAGACGCTTAACAATCCCTGCCGTAACGATACCCGGTAAAGTTGCAAGAAACGAAAACAAGGCCGGGCCTAATAAAATAACAGATAAAAAGATGAAATTAATTTTATACATGGTTTAGTAGTTTCGAAGTATTTTAGTTTAGTTCGTATTCTTTTCTTAAAAAGTGCAGTTCTATAATTTCGATCGTATTTTTTGTTATTCCAAACGTGCTAAAAATGTGTCGTTCTTGACAAGATAATGATCATTGTGCCTCCGGTACTGCTAATTAAAAAAAAAGTTTTTAAAAGAAGACATGTATCGCCCGATGCTAAGCAAATTGTTAAAAATGTGTATGTTTCTTCATTGAACAGGGGGCTTAATGTAAATGCAGTCCCTGCAGAAACGTTTTCATTACAGAAAACTCCGTTGTCTACACTTAAAGATATTGTGGCAAAGCCAACTAAAGCCAGAAAAGTCCGTAGTGATTCTGGTAAAAGCAAATGTGTTGACGAAAGCGACAAAGACTTAATTCGAAGCAAAATTTATGCTATGTATGAAGAGCAAACTGTGCCATTGCATTCATTGCATTCATTGCAACATCGATTAAGGAAAGATGAAACCAACCAATTCTTTGCTGCAGAACTAGCCTTCGGAGAATATTATTTCAAATGGGTTTTGTATTATCGGATCATAATAAAAGACAAATATTAATGGAATCACAACGACTGCGATGATGGAGATTTGACGACTTAAACTCTATAAAAAATACAGATTAGAAAATCGTCTCATTATTTACCTTGATGAAACCTGGTTCGATGCATATGAGATGGATAGCAAAAGGATGGATAGATACATCAAGAAAATGCCAAACCAAAGCGCCAGCGAACAAAGGAAAAAATAATTATGGAAAATACTGGTTTACCGTTTTGCTTTCAGCACAAATTCGTGATGTCTAATCCACTGGCTACCAAATAAGCAAATCAATAAGCAAATCAATAAGCATATCAATAAGCAAATCAATAAGCAAACCAAATAAGCACTTCAATCAGCTCAGGCTTTTTTTGGCCGTGGTGAAATTAGACTGTGCGATTTCTGGTTCTGGTGATTTGTTTCTTTGGGGTACTTGGTGATTTGTTTCTTTGGGGTACTCGTACTTAGTAATGACGCGTTCTAGAAAATATCGATCATTTTCCAAGAGCGCAAAAAGTCAAGATATGTTTTGGACTTGTTGTTTTGATCCTGCAAAAGGTTTTTCGAAATAATTTTCCCGCAGATTTTCTTCCAACCTGATTTATTAGACAATTATAATAGATGAACGATTGTGTAAGTCAACTCATCCTTGACCACTCTCGCCGATAATCAATGATCAGATGATCAGATGAAATGGTTGATCAGATCAAATGGTTGGCATTAATTTTCAGAATGCCCTAGAAAAATCAAGTTTTTGAAAATAATTACTATGGATATTCAAACTCGATCTGAACATGCATTAGATGCTGTAGATATATTTTGATGTGTATTAAATATGGCAGACAATAAGGTATAAAGCGGTAAGAAGAGGCAATAATTCTTCACAGGCGCAAAAAAAGATATACGCTGTATACGGTGAGGGTGCCGTTGATGATTCCATGTGCCGTAAGTGGTTCAGAAAGCTTATTGAAAACAATTTTAATGTTAGCGATATACCTTGTCTTGGAGAAAATAAACCACGGCTGATAGAAAGGAAATATTGACGCTAATTGAAGGTGATTATATAGAACAGCTAGAGAGATCGGAGAAATTCTTGGAATCCACCAGTTAACCAGAGAAAAGTTTCATTGATCACATTTTTGCCTGCGATTCTCTTTTGCAGAGAACGGCAGAACTTCTAGGGTCAATACTACAGCAATGCAATCTTCTTCAACGTGATATCAGGGTCTCACATTATATATAACGTCAGAGGGATCTGCTTCCTTTTATTGAGAAGAAAAATAATCTTGCTGTTTAGTGCGACATTAAGGGCTTGAGGAAATGTTTGAATTTAAACCATGATCCAACTGAATGGAGGCTATACATAGACATGCATGTGGGACAGCAGGAATATGAAATCACATTATATTCAAGCAGACTGACCTGCAGGAAATCTTAACTCAAGCCAGACAAATGTTGTCGAGCCTCTCGTGGACCCAAAAGATTTTCTTCTTTTACCACTTTATATAAAGCTGGGTTTTATGAAAAATATTATCAATGAACCAAGTAGAACAGAACTTTAACTACTTAAGAGCCCCGGTTCGTATGCTAAATTAAAATACCATCAACTCCTATGCAACATATCCCTTATAATCAATTTTCTCCACTCCCACCTAGACTTTTTCCCTCCTAGTCATGGAGCTGTCAGTAATGAACACTGAAAAATATTCCATCAGGATATTTCTGCGATAGAAAACAAAGATATCAGGGCTATTGAAATGAAGCAGTGTTTGCGGATTACTGCTTGTCTATGTGTAGGGATGCTCCGGAACCCATTTACAAGATGCAAGCCAAAAGAAAACGAGTTGATGAAGCTATCACATGACCTGCCAGGTATTCTCCCATCAATTTTGAACTCTTACAATATATCTGTCATTAAAAAAAATCAAATGGACTTTCAATGTTGTTAGCATATGTAATTACAATGAATCGTTTTCTTTGAATCCGTTAAAATAAAATACTTTTTTTGTAGTTCAGTGTAATCAATAAATCAAATATATTTAGGAAATCAATAACTTTTTAGAACAATATCAATAACATCATTTTATTATAACTTCATTAAATTATAAAATCATTATATAACACAATAAAATGATAATCAGCACACTGAAAACACTTTGACGATACATCATAAAATCACCACGGTAACAACTTTAATAACTATTTAGTTTTAGTATTTAGCATTTTATTAATACAGGTCGACATGATTTTTGTAACATTGGTGAGAATGCTCCTTTTGCGTTTTATTTAGGTAGTTATTAAAATAACTTTTCAGAGAAATAGCCTAGCACGTTCCATTTTCAAATACCTGCTTCTCCTTTATATCATGAGGTAATTCAAATTATTTGTACCTGACTTTGGACTGGATAATGTAGAAATTACCACAAGACCGCAGAGAGGGTATTTCCATAGTATTCTATGAACTTTTAAGGGCAGTTTTATATATAGTTTAGTTTGTTTCTGTCTCGTTTACAGTATAGTCAAGTATTTAAGTCGATTTTATATAAAATAACGCATGTGTGTATATATAATAACAAAGGGTAAGGCCTTGTCGTCGATTTTACAAAAATCTAGCACATAAATTTTGTTAAATATGCAGGCGATTTATATTAAGTCACAAGCTAGATCTCTATCTGAGGAAGTCAAAAAAACCTATATTTTAAGTGAAGATCAAGATAAAAGTTGGGCTTCTTGACCAGTTCATCGTAGTCAGAAACTACCGGTACCGATTGCGCCTTTAAACCTGGACAATATATTTCCTGGTGTGTGTCTGTCGTGATATTGATGGTTTAATGAATGTTAATGTTATTAACATATTAATGAGTTAATTAGGAACATGTGCCTTCCGAGTGGCGTATTTTCATAGATTCGTCGAAATAGACTCTAAAAGTAGTCTTGCTTCCTAATGGAAATAAAAACATATCTATTCCTTTAGCCCATTCAGTGAAAATGAAAGAAACCTATGACAACTTAGCAACCATACTAAATGGCGTTATATATGAACAGTATCAGTGGGATATTTGTGGGGAGAAAAAAGTGGTTTTTGTGTCTATGGTACAGTAGGGCGACAAAAGAACATTACAGTAAGAAAGATTGGCCTTATTAAACTTCTTTCGAACCTGGTACTTCAAACATAAAATAAGTCCCCCTTGTTAACCCAAAAACGGTGCTTTTTCCGTCCCTCCATATTAAGCTTGAAGTAATGTAATACTTTGTTAAAGCCATGGATAAGGCAGGCGATGGTTTCTATTACCTAAAAGATATATTTCTTCAATTAAGTGATGCAAAACAAAGAAGACATATTTATTGGACCTCAAATAAGGAAGCTTCTAGGGGATTTCCGTTTTCAGGAAAAATTAAATGATAAGGAATTGGCAGCTTAGAAGTGTTTTGTAAGTGTAGTGAAGGCATATCTGAGCAACAAGAAAGATGAAAACTATAGAAATCCCATAGAACTTTGAAAGCCTATGAAATATCAGATTGCTACATGTCCTTAAAAATGCATTTTTTACAGTCCTATTTGGATTTTTTCCGGAAAATTTGATTGCAGTAAGCGACGAACAAGGAGAGAACTTTCATCAGGATATCAGGACGATGAAAGCAATATACTAGGGATGCTAGAACCCTTCTATTTTGGGCGACTAATGCTGGTGGAAAAAGATATGATGCTAAGAACACAAGAAGAAAAAGTGAGAGTTTTTGCCACTGTATGATATCTCATATAATATATTTTTTATTCAGATAATCCTCAGTAATGTCTTTGCATATATTTTTCCCAAAACACCCCTGTAACAAAAAAAAAATGTACGTGTTACCATAATTAGCTTATCATTTTCGGATTTAGGGCTACAAAACACTATAAATATACATCAATGTTGCCTCAAAAAAGTTTAAATTTGTTGATCTGTGTTGTGTCATCTATTCATTTAATTAGTTAGATAATTCGATCTTTCATTGAAAATACTAACTTTTGGCGCAGTTCTGAGTTGGCTTTGTATTGTTACTTCTCGATTACTAACTTCAATTTTTCTTTAGTCGAATAATGGGGCCTGTTATTATAAACCCTCCTCATTAGATTTTCTCATAGATTCTCTATGTAATTCAAATCAGGGCTTCTAACTGTGCATTTTGTTATAAAAACATATTCTTGAACAAACCAAAATTTCGGTAACTTGCTAGTGCTTTCAGGAGCGTTTTGCTGAAGTATACATGCCATTAAAAGCAAAGCCCCCCATACCATTACAGAGCTACCACTCATTTGATACTTCGAAATATGTGTTTTGTCTTAAATCATGCCAATAACATTTGTTGGCATACGAGCCGTCCATATTAAACTTTTCTTCGTCCCAAAAATGTTCCCTCCATTATTCGACATTTCACGACATACTGGTGCGCAAATTCTAGTTGGATGATGTTATTTGGAAGAAACTGGAGTGTTACAACCTTTGACTTATCCAGACGCATTCAGATAATTTCTGATAGAATGGTTACATACATTTCTTGGAGTTTTGCTGCCTTAGCAAACCTTAAAATTCTTCTTTCACCCTGCATCGTCAATTTTTTTCCCACCGTTTTTTGTTTTTCCTATCCACATTTTTTTTTAGTCATAAGTAATTATTAATAACATATTTGGATCTGCCCATTTTTTCTGCTATCTCTGTATAATTAAGCTCAGACAGATAAAAAGCATCAAATTTCTCCTCATAATCATTTAACCGTTTTTTGTTGGCGTTTTCATTTTAACACAGAAACATTTAGATCGAATCGTATATTAACATTAAGAGAAGTGGAATAGTTAATTGTTTATAAATCAATGTTTACTTGTTTTTATTTTTACTTACTTTATAAGTTCAACAAGTTATGTCTTCAATTCTTCTTAGAAAATAACATAAATTTTGAAATTAAAGTTAACAATTTATTATATTTTTTTAAAATTCTTTGTTGATTCAGTGCAGATAAATAATTTATAAAAATAAAATATAATCAATTTTAAAAGAATATATTATATTTCTTTTTGTTCTAAATTTTTTTCTGCAGCTTTAACAATAAGACATCTGTGATTTATTATTATTTATTACTAAATTTATTAAAATATTTAATAAACTTAATTTTTTGCCAAAGAAAGAATGTGTTGTTTTATTAAAAATTAAAAAATAACTACTGATCATATCTCCCAATTTCCAACGGTAATAACTCATCATATAATAATTTCGGCATCTATTTTTATTTTCGAATCATTAGCAGAGGTTCCATTTGCCATACGGTATCACCTCAAGCCATTCGGATCTCGGCCGAAGAACCAGTGCCCATCACCGAACTGTAAAATAGCGTTTTCAGTCAGTAAAAATTCGACCGCAGTACCAGAGTACCACGCTAGGTACCAGCCGTTCAACAAAGTAGGGGAATGGTGTTCCTCCATCAGACCGGCTACGAGATCGCGTCTGCAATCGCGCTTAACATCGGTACCGCACACATACCGAATTCGCACAGTAGCCCCTTTAACGTGCGTACGTTTAAAATACCCTTAAAGTATTAAAATAACTTTCATTGAATAAAATCATTAAAGAAAGACATTTTAAACAAAACTTTTCATTCAAGACTAAATGTGTTGACTACAAAAAGTCAATCAAACATTGTGATACCAGTGACAAGGTGACGAAGGTAGTACTTGATCGAACAAAAAGGAGTGTAATTGTTGGTGAAATTGAGGCAAACTACATTTTTATTGGAAAGTATCGAGAAACGCCATGTGTGGACGCTATAACAATTAGCGTAAATCGTTTTTTATTTATACTCGGTTATCTAAAATAAGTGCAGGAATTTCGAACATTAAAAACAACAACAAAAATTGATTCTGGAGATTTCAACTGCTTGGTCGGATAAGCATAGAACGGTGAGTGTTATATTATAGTTTTATTCTTCACTTATTTTCGCACTCTATTTCATTTATTAAATATCATGTAAATTATGTTGCGTATTGTTGCTACTCAATAAATTGTTTGGTGCGTTGCTCTGTAAATGAGATTAAAAACAAATAATAATAACATTGATTATACTTTCTTGGTAACAGTATAAATATGTGTTTCAACTATATTCTAAACATTTGATATATTTACTAATATCAAATATAATTGTAATGTTTCAAATATGACTTAATAATAAGAGTTTTATCTAAAGTCGAAGAGATTACCACTAAACACCAAATTACTTTTTTTTTATTATAGACACGCGTTTTGTTAACTATGTTAGCATCATCACAAGGTAATTGGATAGTTGTATTAAACTTTACTGAATTGATTAGATTATCATATAATTGATTAGATATAATCATCTCCTGGTGATGCTAAAATGGTTAGCGAAACTCGCGTCGCAGTTTTTAAAAAAGCAATTTGCTGTTTAATAGCAAATCTCTTCGAGCTTAGCCAAAACTTTTTATTGAGTCATATCTAAAACATTACTATTAAGTTTGGTATTATTTAATATATGAAATGTTTAAAATACAGTAAAGATATTTACATTATAACCAGGAAAGTATCATCACTAACCCCAAGGGATTTACCACTAAATATAAAATCACTTCCTTTTAAATTTCACTACGCACACCTCACTAATCATGTTAGCATCATCAGGAACTGATTACATTTTTGATTGCATTAACTAGATTGAATCATATCCTAATGATGTTTATTTGGTTAGCGATATTTCTTCGAGCTTAGCAAAAATTCTTATTATTCAGACATTTGAAACATTACTATTCATAATAACTTATAATCATAAATAACTCGGAGAGATTTACAATTAAACACCACATCACTAGTTTTTGAATTTCTCGTCGCGCGTTTTGCTGACCATATTAGCAGTATCAGTTTTTTTATATTATAACTGAGAAAGTATAATATAATATAGTAAAACCAAAGGTTCCAATAAAAAAAAATTAAATAAAAGCTTTGCTAATAGTATTGTATTATAAATTTAGTTTATATGTATCCGGAATTGGCTATAATGATTTCATCTCGGTCAAAAAATGGAATTAACTCATGAGAATTTTCGTGCGATGATTTACTTCGACTTTCGAGTTTCGACGGTATCTTAACAACAGTCTACCGATCAACTCACTTCGATTTTTGGCGATACAGCATCATCTAAAACCACTGTATATCACTGCTTTAGTGAATTCAATAGCGTCCCTCATTCGCTCACGGAGGACTTTAAAGAAGGTCATCCAAAATCGGTTGTTGTGCCAGAAATCACGTTTTCTATGTTTTCGACTGCCATGTTTACGCTAACCAACGTTTTTTACGTTACCAAAGTTTCGTTAACCATATTTTATTATACCAGGAGATGATTGAATTTAATTAATTGATTCAATTTCCTGATGATGCTAAAATGGTTAGCAAAACTAGTGTCAAGCAGTTTAAAAAAGTGATTTGGTATATAATGGTAAATCTCTTTGAGCTTAGCTAAAACCATTATTATTAAAAATTATTAAAAATTTATTGTTTATCAAATATTTATCAAATTAATATATCAAATATATGAAATACAGTTAAGTTATTTAGATTATAACTAGGAAAGTATAATCATAACTAAATTGAAAGGATTTACTACTATCTACCAAATCTCTTTCTGTTAAATTTCTCAACGAGCGCCTCGCTAATCATGTTAGCATTATCAGGAAATGATTCAAGATTTGTTTGAATTTGATTGAATTGATTAGATTGTATCATCTTCTGATGATGTTGGCTAGGTTAGCGAAACACGCGTTGAGAAGTAAAAACACTGATTTAGTGTTTAGTGCTAAATCTTTTCGAGCTTAGCTAAAGCTGTTATTATTCAGGCATATTGGAGACATTACCGTTCGATTTGATATTAATTAAAATATTAAAAGTTTAAAACTCAATTCAGTTTCAAGTTATTTACATTATAACTAAGAAAGTATAATCATAACTAACTCGGAGAGATTTACAACTAAACACCAGATCACTAGCTTTTGAATTTTTAGACACTGGTTTCGCTAACCATATTAGCAGCATCAGGAAATAGATGATTCCATCAAATATTGAATCTCCTGTTTGTTAGGCTAATATTAGAATATTAGAATATTAGGCTCGAGAATTAAAAAAAAGTGACTTAAAGTGAAAAAAAAGGTGTTTAAAGCTTCTTCGTCGTTTACAAGTCTTCGAGTTTTACAGGAACTCTTATTATTCAGTCATATTTGAAACATTACTACTAAATTTGATATTAGTTAATATATGAAATGTTTAAAATACAGTAAAGTTTTTTAGATTATAACCGAGAAAATATAATTATAAGTAACTCAAAGAGATTTGCCACTAAACAGCATATCACTTTCTTTAAAATTTCTAGACGCGCGTTTCGCTAACCATGTTAGCATCATCAGGGCATGATTTAATACCGTACCGAATTTTTTTAGTTGGTATAATTGAATCAATTCGATTGAATCATTTCTTGATGATGCTAATATTATCAGCGAAGCGCGCGTCGAGAATTTTGAAAAAAGTGATTTGGTGTTTAGTGGTAAATCTCTTTCTGTTTATTGTTTCACATCAAAGGTTCCAATACAAGAATTGAAATAAAAGTTTTGTTAATAATATAGAATTATAAATGTAGTTAAATAGTAGCTCTATTTACGATTTTATGTTATTTTATCATTATTATATTTATTTATTTAAATAATTATCCTGTTGTATTGGTTTCAACGTATTTTTTATATCGCTAAAATTATTCAGGCTCATTTCTATTAATTTCTTGTTATATAAAATGTTATAATTACTAAATTAATACATTTTTGAAGACTTATAATTTCTGGATTGTGGTGGCTTCTATTTGATGGAAATTCATCACAAATGATAAGTGAATAATTTTTCTTGTCTAGTCAACGCGTCAATTTGTAATATATATATATATATATATATATATATATATATATATATATATATATATATATATATATATATATACATATATATATATAATATATATATTATATATATATTATATATATATATTACATATATATATATATATATATATATATATATATATATATATATATATATATATATATATATATATATATATATATATATATATATATATATATATATATATATATATATATATATATATATATATATATATATATATATATATATATATATATATATACAAAAGTCTGTGACATCATTGGAAGAGTAAAACAGTTGAAATGGAGATGGGCAGGCCATATAGCGAGGCGATGGGACGACAGATGGACCAAGGCAATCCTGGAGTGGATACCGATTGATCGCAAACGTCCGCGAAGAAGACCGAAAGCACGATGGACTGATGACATCGTTAAGTATATTGGACCCGAGTGGCAGAGGAAAGCCCAGGACCGTGAAGGTTCGAAGCATGCTGAAGAGGCCTTCATCCTGCAGTGGATCGATACGGGCTGATGATGATGATGATGATGATGATGATGATGATGATGATATATATATATATATATATATATATATATATATATATATATATATATATATATATATATATATATATATGTATATATATATATATGTATATATATGTATATATGTATATATATATATATATATATATGTATATATATATATATGTATATATATATATACATATATATATATATATATATATATATATATATATATATATATATATATATATATATATATATATACATATATATATATATATATATATATATATATATATATATATATATATATATATATATATATATATATATATATATATATATATATATATATATATATATATATACATATATACATGATGTGGCGGGTAATATTTTTTCTATAAAAAAAACTATTTAATTTAGGAAATCTATATATTTGCCAAAATGTTTCATAGAAAACAAGTGGTAGTTGGAAGGAGCCAAGTCGGGTGAGTACGGCTGATGGAGCAAGAATTCTCAACCATGTGGTGTAGAAATGGTGTCTGTGACCCCTTTCGCAGTGTGTGATGGGGCTTTGTCGTCCTGCAAAATCACTTTTCTCTGTCTTATAGCCCAGTCTGGTGGCTTTTCAATCAATGGTTAGTCCAAATCGATCATTTGTTAACAATGATCGAATAAGCGAACGGTATTGATTATTTTACCTGGTTTTAGAGGCTCATGGTACACGTCATTCTTCTTATCTCTTCAAAAGCACAGCAATTCTTTCTTCAATTCAACAGTCTTCTTTCCAAAGCGATTCGGTCTTGTGGTCGATGTTGATGGTTATCCTGGATCAATCTATGATTGTCTGTATTTTGGGTTCTCGAAATATATCCATTTTTCGTCTTCAGTTACGATCCGATGCAAAAAAGTCTTTATTTCATGACGAGAATGCTCAATTTTGCACACCGTTTTTCGATGTTCCATCTGTCTGTCGTTCAGCTGATGTGGTACCCATTGTCCTGCTTTCGGGATCTTTCCCATGACATGTAGACGATCACAAATGGTTCGACGACCAATATTTATCCTCTTTGCCATTTGTTGTTGAGTTTGCATATCGTCTTCTTTAAATTCGACATCTTTAGGTTGACCTGGGTCGCCTACACCCATGCTCACAAGCGTCTTGCGTTGGGACATTGTCACCGTAAGTTTCCACATTATGCGATGGCTTTCATTCGCGTTGTTTTTTGATTGAACATGAAAAGCAGTACGTGTTGCAAATATTCTTTATTTGACTCGAAACTCGACATATTTACAACTCGAAATCGTTTAAACATTAATGGCGTTTTGAATGGTACTGCCGTAGCAACAAAATGACATAAGAGATTAGACTATGAACCGACCCTTGTTTCCAGTGCCATCTCTTAAACAAAAATAATTATTAGTCGCCTCACCTATGTTACATATTACCGAATAGCGAATGTACTTTTCGTACAACCAAATGAAAATTAATATTGACTATTGAATTTTTCTCTTATTTATAAATTTATATTATAGTGTATTTTTATTTTATTGTATATTTACAACAAAAAATGCCTATATAAAAACACAAAACTGAGACATTACAACACGGTTATTAAGCCAGAATGTCTATATGCTGCAGAAACGCTCATTTTGAATAGAAAGAGGGACATCGAGGACATTGAAAAGAAGGAAAGAAAAATCATAAGAAAAATCCTAGGCCCCAAACAAATAAATAGCACAACATACCGACTTCGAGAAAACCAAGAAATCAAACAATACACAGATATACATAGCGATATGAGAAAAAGAAGACTTAAGTTTTACGGACACATCAAACGGATGAATCCGGGTAGGCTAACTAGACAAATAGTCGAATTTTATGAAAATAGGAGTAGAGCTAAAGTAGAAATAATTAAATGGATTGCTGCAATTAAAGAGGACCTAAGATCAGCAAATATTATACAAAGTGAAATTCAGGATAGAGGCTGTTTCAGGCACAATGTTAACGTTTGGAAGGTTGGCCAGAGAGAAAAATGTAGGAAGACTGGAACAACTTGGTCTGACGAAAGGAAAAAAGCTCATAGCGAAAGAATGAAATTAGTATGGGCTCAAGGGAAGGTTAACAACAACAAACGCCTCTAATTGTACTTCGCGTGGTCCACCAGGGCCCATACGTGAATAATAATAATAATAATATTGTATTTTTGTATCTGATGATGACAATTTATGTGGAAACAATTGTCATATAATTTGCAAATCTAGTGGACATTTTTTAGGTCTTTTATTTCAACATTTATTTGAAATACTGTATCTTATATTCATAATTTTACTGGAATAAAAATGCATGCATTTTCTGTTGCCAAGAAAAAAGCCAATTAAGTAACCTGAAATTTATTTTTGTCGAAGAATAGTTTTTATTAACAATTTTCTTAAAATTTATTTTGTTATAATTATGTTTAGACTTGTGAGCACGATCTTCTGTTAATTGTGAAAAAACTGTTTCTTCAAATTCAATAATAATTTGTACATTATGAAGGTAATATTGATATAATATTGAATCAGGAACCGTGTTTTGTATGTACGTTTCAACAACGAATATTTGTTGATTTTAACTTCGTGGCATGACATTTTTTCGTTTGTTCTCAAATATATATATATATATATATATATATATATATATATATATATATATATATATATATATATATATATATATTTATATGAATGAATATATTCTAAAGGGGTAAAATTAGTTTGTAATTTATATTCGTTTCATTTTTTCGCTGCATGGTGGAATGATATTTCCAACCAAACATAAACTCTATTTCAAATATGATGCCTACTTTTTGTCGAATGTTATCAAAACTGAGTATTTTATTGAGTAAGTGATGCTATCTAAAAGTGATAAGTTACATTACCTTAGAGGCTAATAGAAATATGCATTTCGTTATATTAAACATTGATGGAAATTAGATCACAAAAATTGAAAGTTGATATTTTGTTAGACAGGAACTTCAAACCCATGAATAATTTTTAACAATTAATTTTTCGTAGATATAAAGATCTCTCTGAATATTGTGACGAGCTTTATCGCCCTAGATGTACCAGTTTTGCTATTTATGAATTGTTAACGAACTCACTAAACACAATTTTTATTAAAATCAATAGATTTTTTGTTCGTTGTTCATCAATCCAATTAGTGAAACTACAACGTTACAAATGGTCTTTTCTTTTAATTCTTGGGTCAGTTGAATTTTATATGCGTGTAAATGCAAATCTTTATGCAAAATCGTCCATAAAGAGCCATAAGGTATTCTTACTAACGACGTGAAATTGATGTTGTTGGTCTATTTTATACACTTTCACTTAGAGAAACAATGCTTTTATTTGTACGTATAATTTTTGATATTTCACTTTTTGGTTTGTTAGTAACTTAACCAGTTTTAGATTGTTTCCCTAATCCGAATTGAACATTGATTTGGGCAAAAAATTATTTTCACTTAAATATTATGAATTTTGCTATGGATATTATTCAAACATCTAAAAATTAACTGAATCAAACAAGAAACAAAAAACGTGAATTTGTTCCTAGATATATCACCACTGATGACAAAAAGCTAACTTGGAAAATATTAATGAACAAGATCATGATCAAAATGAGTGACTAATAGGCACACTCTGTTTTTAATGAGTTTGAGTAGGTGTATTATGAATTGGGTTAAATACTATAAAAAAAAATAATAAGAAAGGTAATAATTGTCATGTAGAACTAGATTTGGCCAATAGAGAAAGCGCCGTTCTTCACCTTGACTACGTCAGGTTATAGGCTTCTTTAAATTCGTAATTTAATTTATCGATAAAAATTATTGCAAAATGGTTGATATATTTCAGTGCATTCAACGTTCTGTGCGAGGAACATCACATGCCTCGTTCAATTTTCTATTCCTTCAACATTTTGCAGTAATTTCTTATTCATGTCAATTTAGCATCTTGGCTAAAATAACTTGGATTGATCTTTCTTTAATAATTAATTTAAATTTTACAAAAGAAGAATTTTCCAGCTGTCAGAATGAAAAAAAAATAGGAAGCAAGCAAAACGGTGAGTGGAAATTACAGGAATCAGTATCAATCTCAATTTTTCGTAGTATTTTTGTTACCATTTTTTAACCGTCAAGTCAATTTGGTATAAGAGGTTTTGTAACCATTTAGAACTAGATATATTTTTATTCGTGGACCTAATTTAAAGGATATTCTTAATTTCAATTTATAATCATTATATATTTGCCATATTACATTGATTTATCTAGTATGGGTTTTCCATTAGTTGTTATTTTAACACTGGTAAAAAAAATCTGTGTTACATACGATTAATACCTATGACATTTGCACTGTTTACTTTAGATTCGCTTTGATTTGCCTTCAGTTATTTAAGTTGATTCAAATTGAAAATATCTGTGGATAACTTGCATTTATACCACGTTATGTTCTTTTATTTTAAGAAAGCCAGAACGCTGTCCAAACAAAAAATAATATTTCGACCGTTTACCGAAAGGATTCTGTTGGATAGGCCAAGGCGCAAAAGTGGTTTTTTCAGTTGAGGGGCGGCGATTTTGATCTGAAAGTCCAAAATCGCTCTGGCCGTCCATCGAGAACTCGAAGGATGTATAAAACATGTTGGAAAAATAAAAGGCATAATAGCCGAAGATCTACGGATTGCGTTTCGTGAGATAGTAAGTAAATTAAATATTGGAAAATCGACTGTTTTTAACCATCTGAAAAACAATGGTCTGACTTAAGAACTTGTGGGCGGAATTTACTAGATTGAATTTATGAGCGCAATTTTTTTCTGAAAAAAAAATCTGACGTTCCATTTATAAAGCGTATGGTACCTGGTGATGGAAAGTAGATTGTGCACAACAAACGGTAATGAGAAAAATCATGGAGGTTGCCAGGGTTAGCGGTTTCAAGAACGGCGAAAGATTGCCTTTATCTTGAGAAAATTATGCTTTTAGTAGGATTGGAAGAGACTCCCACCTACATTTGGATCTTCTTCCATGAAACTAAACCATCAACATTGACCTGTACTGTTCAAGATTAGATCGGCTAAAACGCATCAATTAAAGATAATCGACCAGCATTAGGAAACAGGAAAGGAGTCGTGTTTCATCATGATAATGCATGACCACACGTTAGGATCTGGCAAAACTTCTTGAACCTATTTGGGTGAGATACCAGAAGAGGTATATATATATATATATATATATATATATATATATATATATATATATATATATATATATATATATATATATCCAGAGAGGTATATATCCGGCATTTTTGAGTTTTACAAAAGTAGTAATGCTACAGTTGCTACCAAAAACATTTGCGATATTTATCCAAGTACATTAGACGTAAATTTTAAATGTAAGTTCATTGATTTTCTGAGTTCAGATCAAGTAACTTTGATCTTTCCGACTCGTAAAGATTAGAAAGACCAACAACTTTAGTCAATAACGTGTTAAGGGGATCATCAAATACTCTTAACCAACCTTAGTCGACCATCCAAGAATATTTGCAGCAGGTTGGTAAAGTAAGTAGAGCAGGTGTTTGGGTCCGGCATAATTTGTCTGAAGAAAACAAAGCTAACCGATCCACTACATGCAACTTATTGCTTCAACGGAACAATGCAGAAGCGTTTTTAATCGCTTGATCACTGGAGATGAAAAATGGGTCCTGTATGATGATTGAAAATGCAAAAGGCAGTGGCTATCTCCGAATGAATCGCCATGAAGTACTGCTAACCCAGGTTTACATCCCAAAAAGTCGCTTTTGTGTGTTTGGTAGAGTATTCGGAATCGTTCATTTTGAAGTGCTGAAACTTAGACAAACTGTACATACAGACCTTTACTGTGAACAATTGTATAAAGTAAAGCAACTTTTAATTGAAAGATGTCCAGCGATTGTCAACAGAAAAGGTATTATTCTGCAACACGTTAATGTAAGACCGCACTGTGCAAGACGAACCCAGGAAAAAATTAATAAATTGGGTGGGAGGTACTGCCTCACTCACATACTCGCTCGACATTGCACCATCGGATTTCCATTTGTTCCGATCTCTACAATACTTTCTATGTAACAAAAAGTATGAAAATTTGGATGATATCGAAAATGCTCTGTCCAGATATTTTGCTCAAAAATCAATTGATTTTTATCGATACAGCATTGAAAATTTACACAGCAGATGGCAAAAGGTCATTGATGTCATTAATTAAAAATAAAAACTTGTTAAAAATGTATTTGTTTGAATTTAATGTAAAAAACGACATTACTTTCCGGTCTCCCCTATAGACTAAATATAATAAAACTATTTGCATTATGTCAAAACAATGCACTCTTTGTCTTAAAAACAATCCCTATAAACTTTCCGGACAATTCGATATGTTATTATATTTTATTATACTTTTTTCAGTTTCTAATCGATATGTATGTATATAAATACATCTTGGGGAAGAATTCTTTAAATGAAGAGTAATTAAGCCTATAGAATAAAAAAAAGTATTAAATTCGCCTCTTTGGATTATCGTAGAGGATTTACTTTTCGTCACAGGTTCACGGTTACAGGTTGCAACCTTACGCAAGAAGTTAAATCTGGAGAATATTTTTCTTGAATCTGGAAAGCACTGACACAACAACATTAAAGCAGCTACAATTATTCTTAGCTGTGCATTTATAGAGAACCCAACAACACTCTGCTATCATTTTCCCTAGTTATCGTTTCTCTTGTTCGTTCTTGAGTTCCCTCAACATCTAGAAATCGTTTACGGTGTTATCCCGAGCTCCTATTCCGACTCTACCAATGAATCACAAGGATCCCCAACAGTGCTTCCAAATCTTTATCCTTAATTTTTTTTTAGGCTGTTCTGCATCATTTAAGTAAAAATTTCCATTTGGGAACTAATGAAACCACTTCTTGCGAGTACTATATGAAACAGTATTACATACCAAAGCTGTAGGCATCATGTCATGTGCGTTTCTCAGGCGAAAAGTGAAAAAAGGCAGTGCCTCAAATGTTGCTTTTCGAATTGCATGGCGTCTACAACTGATTTTTCAGGATATATTCACAGTAGGCACATGAAGTTGAAAGATGGCGCATTAAAACAACTGATAAAATTCTGATTCGAATAGGTTCTGCAGTCAATGAAACGAAATGACCGATAGTTAAGATAAATAGTTTGATGACCCTGATGATTTGGATAGATTTAGTTCCTAGAGAATAAGTTTTCGGATACTAAGACCAATTCTCTATTTTACGAGGGTTACTATTTATGTATCCGGAATAATAAATAAAAACAAATAAATATCCTTTTTTCCATTCCGATTGAAGTATCTCCAAAACTTGCATTTTGAACGCATCAACCGCTTTTTCTGGCCTCGAAAATCGTTGTCCACGTAGTTTATTCATCACGGACGGGAACAAAAAGAAATCAGTGGGTACCAAATCAGGACTGTACTGCGGATGACCCTTCAATTCGATATTTTGACCGGTCAAATATTGAGTTGTTCGGTCCAATGTGTGAGAACTCGCATTGTCATGGAAAATAATGATCCTGTGTCGTTGGTTGTTTTTTTTTTGTATTTCTTCAAACATTTCTGGCAAACAAATTGTTGTGTACTATGCTCAGAATTGACCATTCTACGATTCTCTGGTGGCACTGTAGCTACATGCCTATTTATCCCAAAAAAAACAAACGACCACTTGCTTCGAAGCGCTTCTTGTACGAACAACTTTTGTTGGATTTGGCTCATTTTGAAAGACCCATACAGTCAACCGCTGTTTACTTTCGGGTTCATACACACATATCCAAAGTTCGTCACTTTTGTAGATATTTTTGATGTACGGCTTTTAAACGTCGATTCTATTTTGTGAGCATTTTTTTGCACCAATCGACACGAGCCTTTTTTGAGCGATTGCCAAATTATGCAGAATCCAAATCTTTTTCACTTCTAAATATTCATGGAAAATCTTGTGTATTCTCATCACACTAATGTGCAGCGATGGCTCAATCTCACGGTATGTTACATGACGATCTTGCTTTATCAGTTCACGCACAGAATCGATATTTTCTGGCACAACAACTGAATTTGGATGACTTTCTTTAACTTTGTCCGTGAGCGAACGACATCGACGATTGAATTCACTAAACAGTGATATACAGTGGTTTTAGATGATGCTTTATCGTCAAAAGTCGAAGTAAGTTGATCGATGCACTACTATTGAGATAATTCACGTTAAAAGCCTTAATAAATAAACGCACGAAAATTTCATTTTTTCACTGAGATGAAATTTTCAAGTCAGTAAATATCACAAACAGTATCCGTATGACAAAACGTTCTGAATAGGTATATAGTCAACAATGTTAAACTTTACCTGACCAAACCAAACCAAACCTTAGGATGTATAAATCAGATGGCGTCTAGCAGCACCATTGTTACCAATTTCGGATACATAAACAGCAACCCTCGTATTGTTTGAAGCATGTTTTACTGTGTGATACGTTTTTTATGCCACATCGTTATGATATTGAGGTACAGAAAAGCAACTTTCGTATTTGCTTAAATATTAATTTTTTATCTTAAATGTGCCGTTTAGTAATTTTATTATATTTTCAGTAAAAAAACATTACACAACGAAGGTTTACTTATGGAAATAAAGTTTTCTTTATTAATATTATAAAAGATAAATTAAATTGTAATGTACATCGATAAGTATAGCTTCCGTGTATGTTTCTTCGTTTGTTACGATGTGTTATGGCTCCCTACAAAATTGGTTTATTAAATAATGGATTACTACTAAGATTGCCCATTAACTTTGGGACAGGATTATAGATAAAACTAAGTATTCATTAGTGGTTATCTTTGAATATAAATACTATACTATAAAATTCTTTTCAGTGAATTTATTGGTCCAACATTATTTTTTTTAATGTTAAAGTTTGATATAAATAAAGCACACTACTTTATATGGACTATTTTGTCGCGAAAATGCTCTGGAAAACCAATGTGTGTCTGAAATATATATTTTGTTTATAATGAGTTATGTTTATAATTACACTATGGCCAGGGTATTAAATGTATGAAAAAACACTGATACGTAGACGAAAAACAAAGATCTTACGCTTCGAAATATAATTGCCAAAATCAGATTGATCAGTATTGCAGTTACGAGCATAGATAGTCTAGAAAGCTGGCCAATAATATTATTAAGTATGCATACAATATACTAGCGTGGTCTTATCTTAGTGTACAATAAAACATTGCAGTTCTATGTTGTCCCTTAAAATAACTAAAGCACAATTCCCTAATAATTACTCAATAACTTCTAGTTTAGTTTAGTCTAGTTTATATCCAGCAAAATTGACGCAAACGTCTTAGTTAGCACGAACGTATTCATTTACATTTATTCATTTTCTTACGAGTGTTGTCGGAAAAGTTTCCAGCCTCAGCATGAAAATGGCATCACTTGCCAAAGATATTCTGGTAATACGATTGGGCATGCATTGAAAGATAACTTTGAAAATTTCAGCCATATTAAATGCCCAGTTGTTGTTTAACGGTCATTTATGTCAGTCGATGTTAGTGTTTCTGTTAAAATGGGAAAAATCGAAGTTGTCATTAAATGCTTGCATTTGAAAGGTAATATGTCTACGCAAATTAAAGCCAAGATGGATGTGCTTTCGGAGACTCTGCACCATCATTTGCAAACGTGAAATTTTGACCACCTGAATTGAAACGTTCGGGACGGCCAAAAGTTGCAACCACTACCGATAGCACTGAAGAAAACAAATTCAGCATAATATAATATTATTTATTTGTATTGTATGTTTATATATGTATAACCCGTCCTGAACGTTTATCGTAAACCAACTTGGCAGGACCACGTTTAAATTTAGCAGCCTAAAATTTCACTGTCGCAAATGATAATGCAGGGTTCCCGTAAAGAGCATCCATCTCGGCTTTAATTTGCGTAGGCATATTGCCTTTCAAATGCAAACATTTAATGGCTGCTCAATATTCAATTTTTTCAATCGTTACAGAAACACCAACATCACGTGACATCAATGATTGTTAAACAACGACTGAGAATAGATTAGATGAATATGGCTGCAATTTTCAAGATTATATTTCAGCGCATGCGCAATCATATTACTATAATATTTTTGAGGAGTAACCATCTTCATGTTGAGGCTGGAAACCTTTCAGACTACCCTCGTCCATATACTGATATTATTCGCTGTAGCTAGGCTATTTAAAGATTAAACCTTGGAAAATCCAAGGTTGACCAATGACAGTTAAATGTACTTCAAAAGGAAAATACTTTCGGTATTCACACACCGAACTTAAACTCACACATTGGTTCTTAAATTGTAATCAATTTGAACTGTTGTATTGATTGGTTATATCAGTTATTTTGTGCCAAAACTTGGAAAACTAAATTAAAATAATATTAAAAAATAAGCATTTTCATAATGTATTACCTTTTTATAGCTGCAATTGTGAAAGAGTTTGAAATTTTTACAAAATTTGGCAGAGTATGGTTATATACTTTTCTCCCATAGCATATGCTAATATGTATGGCATGCTTCACCCCCCCCCCCCCCCTCTCAGCTGATTTCTTTGTTAAATATGCATGAAACCCTTACCGATAAAATTAGATTAATGACGATAAATGGAGAGCATTGATTGTACCACTCGTGATGTCAGATTGCTGAGAGTTTAAGTTCGTTAAAAATAATTGTAAATTTGAGAACGCTAGTACATGAGCCTTATATACGTCATTTAACAGGCCAAAACATGAAGGGGCCACATTTCATCATAACTCTTCCTCTGTTAGAGTATCCACGTAGAAGGATCAGTTTGAACGAGATCGGTATAAATATAAAAGGAGAAAACTTTAACCATCTGAGATTTGAGGACAATACGTTCTAATAGAATACCGTATGGATGATTTTGCCAAAATGAGAGATGCGATTTGAAGAAGAATGAAACATTTCTCAAACGAACAAATTTACACTTAGAAGAAGAATCCTAACATTTACTCCATCCACTAAAACCTGCATGTTGATAAAGCATACATGAGAATATCATTTTGTATAAATATACAGGACCTAATATTTGCATAGAAAGATACAACCAAATCATTAAGCGTACGCATCAAATCAGATCAGCCTGAGTAATCTGATTCTGATTTGGCAGATCAGTCTAGGTACATTAAATTTACACATAATAAAATACCCTGTATAAAGTTCCCATCATACAAGAAGAATTGGTATAGTTTTTGAAAAGTATATTTCTCTCGCAGACCAAATCCCAAATCGGCAGAGAAATACGACCATGAAAAGGAGTACTAGATACAGAGATATTGAGAAGATAATAATTCTTAAATGGAATTCGGTCAGACATGTTTCCAAAATGACGGGCGAGAGACGGACAAGGCGAATATTGAAGTGGAAACACAAGTCATAATACGTGAAGACACAATACATAAAAAAAACAGAAGTGAGGACAAGAAAGCTTTTCGAAATAGAGGCTAGTCCATCAATAAAATGGACATATGATTGAAAATACTGCCATTAAAATGGAACGTAAGTAGCACGGACAAAAGGACAAGGATGAGGGAGATCTACCTCCAGCAGTGGATTATGATGATAAACACAATGAATCAGCAAATATTACTTGTGCATAAAAAAATCATACAAGTTGGATTGTTAAAAGTACTAGTAACAGTAAGATGCATCAAAATATATTAAAAGCTGACATGTCATCAATTTGATCAGATGAGTTTCATCATGTTTATGTTCGAAAGTACAAAACTTCCTACTAGGTAAAACCATCATTACAAAAGACAGAACTAACCAAAAAGGTTTATACTGAAAAACATTTTTTTGAAAGTGCAATCGTTAATTACCTGAAAGAAGACAAAATATTACTGAAAAAACGTTAATACATTATTAAATTCAGTTATATCCAAATTTGCCTGAATGATAGTTTGCAACATCACCTCATAAACTATGGATAGTTTGGTGCGTCAGTGGGAGGACTCAGTCGTCTGAATCATTTCGAAGGCTCTACTTCTCATCATCTTAGTTTGTATTAATGACACAATTGAGACCTTACAAAGTAAAATCATAAAGAATAATTTGTTGACACACAGCGCCATCTGACAATATTATATATTATACATTATATCGATTTGTATAACTCTATTAAAGTGAATAAAAGTAATATTAATAACATTGGAAAATTTTACCAATTTTTTACAGAAAATACAGCCTTGTATTTTGCCAACTGTCAAACTTAAATGTCACCCAAAGTGTGATTTGTTTAATTTAAGGTATGCAATTTTACAATTTGGATCGTTTAACCACCGAATAACGCGTTAGGATTATTAAAAGTTTTTACAAACATGGTGATTCTGCCGTAGCCACCTTTCTCATCTTACGAGCAGTATATGGTCGCCATAATCATCCTTTTGAGCATACAATTTCCAACACAGTCAAGAAATTTGAAAGCATTGGGTCTATTACGAATGTGGTAAGATATGTGCATCATGGTAACGTTCGCTCGATGGAGAATCACTGATGTTAGTAAAAGTGGAGCTGGGGGAAAGACCAAAATGTATCGATTTATCGACGTTCACATTATGTGGGCTTGTCTTATGGTACATTATGGCGTATCTTACATTTGGACTTGCATTTGCATCCTTACAAAGTTAAACTCACACAAGAATTGAAGCTCGCCGACCATGGAATGCGCTGAGCTTACGCCAATTGGGTGCTTGAACATTCACCTGATTTTTCGAACAAGATCTTCTTCAGCGACGACGCTCATTTCTCGCTCGGCGTATACGTATATAAGCAAAATTGTGTTATATGGGACTCTGAAAACCCACAAATAATTGTGAAGAGTCCATTTTATCCGTAAAAGGTGACTTTGGACTTTTTCAAAAAAGAAGAAGGAGTGACTGTTAATTCTGAGCGCTATAGCCATATGATAACTGATCATTTTTAATAAGAAATGAAACATTTCGATCTGCGGGATATGTGGTCCCAACAAGACGGCGTCACAGGAAGAAAAGAGGCCGCGTAATTTCGAGATTTGGTGATGTTAATTGGCCTCCGAGATCATGAAATTTGACGCCATTGGACTTCTTTTTTGTCAGGTTACCCAAAATATTGTGTTTACGTAGACAATTCTCAAACTCTTGAGCAGTTGAAAATCAACATTGGTCTAGTCATAGTCGAGATACCAGCCGTACTGTACGGAAAAGTTATAGAAAATTACCTCAAAAGAATTAAGTTGTGCAAGCGGTCACGTGGTGGACAATTAAAATGATATTATATTCCACACTTAATGACAAAGCTCGAACAATAAAATAAAAAAACGAGTCATTGAAATCTCAATTCTCTGTGTGTGTGTCTTTTTTTTTATTTTACCTTCCTAAGCACAAAATGGATAACCCTTTATAAACTATTATTAAAAAAATTATACTGTATAATATAGGCATTTATTCTTTATTGCAATTACAATAAAAATCCAAGAAATGGAGTAGTGGACTTATAAATTAAAAAGTCTTTGTAATTAGTCCAGTAATGTAATGATTACGATGGATACTTTAATCCATGCAGGAGTTAAGCAGAAAACATTTAACAGAAAAATAAACACTGTTTCCCAACAGCCTGATGGATAGTGCCTGACATAATAGTTCCAAGAAAATATACTCGATTTCAGTAAAAATTAAATTAATAAGGAAATTTTTTCAGCAATGAAATCTAAAACACGGTTTATGGAGACCAATCTTTGTTATTACGAATCTACGTTAACCTACAATATAATCATAGTTTATAATTGTATAAATTCAGATATACCCAACACGCTTATTATAATAAGCTGTAACTATTGTAATATATGTTCATTGTATACAATAAACATATATTACAATAGTCTTATAATATCGTACAGTTTAATATAGAAGGTTAATTACAGAAATTTAATTTTTTATTTGTTTTACAATTTGTTTGTTCTTGGTAATAATATGTTCCATTGCGAACTGCCATAATGCAATTAAATTATTGGGCAAATATAAATAATAATGAGATAATTGTTTAGTCTGTATAGATTACAGTTATAAAGTATCATTAATATAGCAGTACTAGTTGCATTGTACAATCACTACTGTACATAATACATGTCATACGATTAAACGTTAACAAATTAAATCGTAATTAATAAACGTAGCAATAAATTAAATCAAGAACACAGTCGTGTAATGGTCCTTGATGATTTTGAAGTTAGCTTATTTGAAAGAAATTGAGGGAGATTTGGAATTGCATAGAATATCGTTTCTCAACCTGGGGGGTCGCGACACCCATTGGGGGGATCGCAAGGTATTCAAAGGTGTATGGGGGATCGCAAAAATAACATCCGTATACGAAACATCCTTTTATAAAAAAAAATAAATATTACCAGGTAATATCAACATAACATAACAAAATAAACAACCAAAGTTGTTTGAAATAATAATTTAATGCGACGGTTGATTTGGTTTTCTATTCAAAAATTTTTCTCTTCATAGATCATCATTGCAAACACACATAAACCAATTATTTTTCAGTGATAACAGACGATTTCTATATTTAGTGTTTAAAACCACCATAGACGAGAAGCTCTTTTCGCATAGGTAAGAAGTTGCGAAGGGGATCTACGTTTTCAAACCTTCCCTTACTAGGCTTCCGTATTCACATTGTCGTGCAAACCAAAACGAATCTAAAGCTTGAGTAAAAAATTCTACTTGTAGAATTTTGTTTATCGATATTTTAATAAGTTGGTTGTCAATCTCAATAGGTAATTCACGAGCTGCAACAACATTTTCATCAAACGTATTGAGAATCTATCTTTTCGACAAATCATCGTTGCTTTTTGGAAATCGTTGCTATTCCAGTAATTGAATTTTCAATTCGCATAAATGCATATTCAAGCTCTCCAACACGCGATCAATAACATAATGTTCTAAATCCATATTTTTGGTAATCTAATCCGAAGTTAAAGTGAATGCATCAAAATTACGTTTTTCAAGGCGTCTAATCCAAATACCAAGCTTCTTGATGAATGCATTGACTTTGCCTGTCATTAGTAAAATTTTTTGTTATGGCCTAACTGGAAAAATTACTTAATTTTAATTATTAACTGGCCAAAATTGGAAGCATGCTGAAGAGGCCTTCAGCATGCAGTGGATTCACACGATGTGTGTGTGTGTTCTCAGTTATAGCAAGGTAACTCATTTTGAATTTTTATTCAGAAGAAAAGACTGATATAACAGTAAGATTTTTTTATATCTATGTAAAAAAAAACAATGTTTGTGTTATTTGTTTGTAAATTCAAATTTACCTTCAAAAATACGTGGATGCGTAAGGAAATTATTGGGTTGTGCGGAAAGTTTGTAGGTTAGGTTTGAAAGGTTAGGTAAAAGAGCAACTTTAACGATTGCAAACAAAAAACTGTGTTGGATTAGTAATGTTTATTGACATATTATTAATTTCTGTTGTATTTACAATATTTATTTTCAAATTCGCTTTAATTTGCATTCAGTTAATCGAGTTGATTCGGATTAGAAATATCTGTCGATAACTTACATTTGCGCCGCATCATTATTTCAAAAAAGGCAAAAACGAAACAAAAAAACAAGATTTGCTCCATTTACAGAAGAGGTTCTGTTGGGAAAACCATAATGCAAAAGTGGCTTTGTTAAGGGCCGGAGATTTTAATCTGGAAGACCGACATCGCACAAACCGTCCTTCAAGCATTGATGTCGAAGAAATAAAGGTCATAATAGTCGAAGATTTACGCACCACCGCCCGGTAGATAACAGATAAGTTAAATATTAATATAATCTAAAGAAATATGGGTACGTCAGTCGACACGTGTGGGTGAACCTTCACGGACGTAGCTAGCGCAATCTGTTGGACCAAATTTCTTCGTACGATCTTCTGCTAAAAAAAAATCTGATACTCCATTTCTATAACGGATGGTCACTGGTGCTAAAAAATGGATTATGTACAGCAACCTGTAACGAAAAAATCATGGAGGTTATCAGGATCCGCGATTTTAAGTATGGTGAAACACACTGTTAATCCAAAGAAAAGTATGTTTTGCATCTCATATTCAAGTCATTCAAATATGAAAATATATCACTAGCCTAGTAAGCCAGCATCTCTCAAAAAACTTAGAAAATGGGCTATTTTTATGTAAAGACGAAGAAAATTTGATTTGTAAAGATTGGTGTTTTGTTTCCAGATGCGGGTCTAAGTTTGAAGGCTTCATGCTTTCCACAGACAGAACTTGATAACAAACAACAAATTGCGGCTTGTCATCCAAGGCAAATCCATATTTTAAATATGTTTCATTGTACAATCTGCTCTTTTTCTTTACTGTTTAACCAGACGTAGACCGTGCATTTCGTTTTGTCACAAATTTGTCCATTTTAATTAATATTATTAATTAATTTTATTACCACACTCTTATTACTTTATATGACATTGAATCAGAGAAGAAATCGTAGTATTTAAAATAGTACTGCGTGAAGAAATCGCAGTACTTGTTTTTGTAAAAAAGTAATTAACAATGAAACTTTTCGGCTCGTTCCTTTGTATTTATTACCAAATCGCATAGCTTGTACGAACCTGCCTAAGCGCGTTCGGGACGATCCGTCCCGCATGCGTGAGTGGGTGACGTGAGATGCGGGGCGGATTATTTTGGAAATGCGTGCAAGTGCAGGACACATGTTCGAACTGGTAAAAGTAAAGTAAAAAAAAACGGATTACACAAACCTTGTAGTGCGGTATTTGTGGCTCAATCATACATACGTGGCTCAATCAATCATACATTCGTCATCGACTATTCGTTATTTATTACAGTCAAACAAATGATCCGTTTTTTCTAACACGTGTGAGCACGCTCGTAGAAGTTTATAAGTCATTTAAAAATAAAACGATTCTTTATAAATCACGGTGTTGAAAAAAAGTCGAATCCTCGCCGTGTTAACCAGCCGATATAAAACTTTGATAAACGTCAAATTAACATATTGTAGTGAGGGGGTCGCAACATTGTTTAGATAACTTTTTGGCTATTTAGTGGATCACGATACTAAAAAGGTTGCGAAACGATCGTCTAGACAATGTGGTATTTTTACCTTTAGGTATTTCTTCAGTAGTACTAATATCAACTTTAACATTGGATTTACACCAAAGCTCAATTTTTTTAAGAAGAATTTAAATGTCAATAAACCATTTCGGGTAGTTCCTCATTAACTAATAGTCGACAGTCAACAAGCCTTGTAATTACCCAATAAAGATGGACCGGTTCCGAAATAAAAGTATTCCCATATTCTGTTTTACGATGTGTTAATTGAATGATAGTTATTGAAACCTGCCGCACTATTTATTTATTAAAGGAAATTTTATTTCTTATTAAAATTCTATTTTTAAAGGAAAACATCTAGATTAAACTCGAAGACATTTATCACTAAACACCAAATTGTTCTTATGTTACTTCGGCAATATGTTCTTTATATCTGGTTAATATGTATATTTTAGTACCAAACATACTTTCGAGCAAAATCTTGACAATTAATTTTATAAATCTCAGTTTGTTCATGTTGCTTTATTTTATCTTTTTAAAATCGTATCTATCCCTCGAGTTAATTGGGCTTCAAATGGTATTACCATGAATTTGTTTTTGTTCTGTTCCTTTTGAAAAGTTGGAAGATTCTTTCAATATTTTTCAAAACTTAAGTTTTCCAATTAATTTGTCTCTACATTGTTCTTATTATAGCCATTCAATTCAGCCACCTCTTTATGCATAAGCTCTTTAGGCCTTTAAGGCATTTGGATTGGTTTACAATCTGACTCCAACCAGTTCTATACCTTGCATTTCTCTTCCACTATATCACACCTATCCTGATCAAATCCTCTTCCACCTCCTGCAGCCACTTTCTTCTTGGTCTTCACATCTTTATTTTTCTTTATCTCTCCTCATGCTCACCACCTGTTTTGTCAGTCTGCTTTCTGGTAGTCTCTCTATATGTCTAAGCCAGGCTATTCGCCGTGTCCTGATGACCTGCGCTATTATGGATTGTCCAAATACCGTTTCTATTTCTCCGTTAGTCCTTCTGCTCCATTGGTTTTCCTCCTTAACACCTCCGTATATTGATCTCCACACCTCCAACATTCTTTCACTGCTTCTAGTTAAAATTTAGGTCTCTGCGGTATATACTACAGCTGGTCTCATTATTGTTTTATAAGGCTCTTATTTTAGCTTTTCTAGATGTGGCCCTATTTCTCAGGAATCTCTTCAGCAGTGCTGCGCTTTTATTTTCATCGGCCATTCTGGTGTTAACCTTCGCTTCCATTTCATATTTGTCCGTAATGGTTGGGCCAAGGTAATAAAAACGATCAGTTTTTCAAAGTGGAATGTTTCTTTTCTTACTTTAGTTTATAGCCCTTCTTTGTATATTTTATCCTTTTTAATTACCATTTTCATGTATTTCGTTTTGCTCTTGTTTACTTCCAGCCCGAACCTTCCTGCTTCTCTCATCAATCTTTGGGTTATATTTCGAATATCTTCTAATTCTCGTGTTACAATTGTTACATCGCCAACGACGGCTAGACATTGGTGTTTTTGTCATGTATTAGTCCTGTTCGATGTATATGACTTCTCCTCAGCACAGCTTCCAACACTACTATACTAAAGAAGCAGGTAGACACAACGGTCTCCTTGTCTGAGGCCCAATCATACATTGAATGATTTTGAATGTTTGTCAAATCAACTTTAACCAAACTAATTGTTTTTTCTATAGTCATTTTTCTTAAAGCCTAAAGCAATTCGTTTTTTATTCACACTTAGCTCTCTCATTGCTTTTAGTAGTTCCTTGCTATTAATGGAGTCGTAGGCCTGTTGGAAATCTATAAAGAGTATGTTCATGTTTAAGCTTGTACATTATGTCTTTCCTGGAATGGTAACATTATATGATTTAATTCCTGATGCCACATTGTATTCTTCCACTAAATCTTTTGAGGTATCCCTTATCATATTTTTGATTGCTGCCACTAGTGTTTTGTATTTAACTGCTAGTATTTTTCTCTGCAACGCTGTATCCCTGTAGTTATCACATGCAATTCTGTCCTCCTTCTTGTAAATTGGACACAGTACCGCTTGTTACCCATTTTCTTGGCAGTCTTTCTTTGTTCCAGTACTGGACTATTATCTCTACGCTAATTTGACTCTCACCTGGGCCTCTGTTATTTTTCATATGACTTGTGATTTCTTAATTTCCTCAATGCTGGGTGGTGTTGTATTCTGCCCCTCTCAATACCTCTACCTGCTTTCTCCTCTTCTTTCTCATTCTCCTCTTCGGCCACCTCTTTAATCAATTTTAATTCTTTTTTATAGCTATCTCCGTTTAAATAAAAAAATAATTAATCTATGTACTATTAAGCTCAAACTAGTTACTACAGTTACTAGTTACAAATTAGTTATGGAAACTGTGATTTGGATCGTTAGGAAAATATTTCTAAGAGGTGATATTTTTTCCTAAAGATATAAAAAACCTGTTTTTATTATTGCTACTCCTTAATTTGAAATGAACGATTTGAGTTATTATATAACTTTGAAATAAACGAAAATTGATTAATTTTAATTCTTTGTTATAACTGTCTCCATTTAAAGAAAAATGAATTCAACTATGTACCATTAAGTTCAAACTAGTTATTTTATTATGGAAGCTGTGATTTGAATCATTAGTAATATATCTCAAAGAGATGACATTTTTCTTAAAAATATAAAAATCTGTTTTTATTATTGCTACTCACTCAAACATCCAAAAATTGCGATCTATCATTATTTTTCGGGTACATACGCAAATTTTAAATGGATGAAATGAATATAGGCGATCACTTTTCGATTTTCAAAAAATAAAGTGAATTAAAATTGAATATGTTTAGCATATGTGTTCGATTATTTTGATATTTTCACTGCGACCCTCGTACGTTATGTGGACGGGCCAAGTATTACTTTACCAGTCTACTTATCTCGATAAATATTCAAATAAAAAGAGAAAGAAGAAATTTACATGAAAAAAGCACCGAATTGTAACAAAATCGTGATGTGTGGAATGATTCTCTACGGTCTTAATGTATTCTATAGAGACCTGTCTGCTTAAAACATAACTGTATCATTTTGGCACCCAGCTGAGTCATCGGATAATGCACATTTTGGTTAATAGTCGTATCATTTTTGTGGATTTTTCTATATACTTCGCGGAATTGGTTTTAATTCTAAAAACACATATGTATGTAATATATGGATTACTGGGCTCTAAATAAATTCATTAATTTGACATGCCTTTTAGTATTTTATTGATGCTGTTACTGTAAAATCTGAACTATTAATTTTTTACTTTGTTTTTTGACATTTTGTGAGGTTCAAATTTTATAAAAGGTTCAAATTAGTTATTCACTTAGTTATTCATTTGAACCTTAATAACCTCAAAAAGGTTATTAAGGTTCAAATTTTTTAAACATTTTATCTCCAATAAGAAAAATATACGTGTTAGTACGGTTATAATCTGCAAAATTTTATATCGTGTTTATGTAAACCTAGTGCTTAATTCCCAATCAAAGATATTTGGAACTGGCGAACATACCTTGTGGTTTTAAAACTTTAATTTATACATAATTTTTAGATTTTTTCAGTTACTCAATTACTTTATTGCTCTCAATTTATTGAATCAATTATTCTCAAATTATTTAATTGCAGCTAAGAAATTTGTTAATGTTGATTAAATGTAAAATAATTTTCTTCCAGAGTAATGAAAAAACAGAAAAGAAAGTAAATTTGGGACGAAAATTGAAGGAAATTAAAAAATCGATGAAATAATTTTGAGACTATCTTCTCTTCTTAATTTGAACAAATTTTACACTTATCAATATTGACCAAATCATATAAGAAATGGCAATTGCAGTACACAATAATTTGATGCCCATTTTTCTATTTATTCACAAAAAAAAAAACAAAATTGTCCCTGTATTTCCGATGACTTTACATTTTAGGCAGATAAATGGACTTGAATATTTGTTTCCACTGCAAAAGTCTCATACTCATCTGCTGTAAGTAAAATGTTTATTGCTTAGATGATCTGAAGCGACTGAAACTTGTTTAGGTATTTAACGCTGTTTGCTCTGCATGATTAAATCTTATATTACTGAAATGGTTAAGCTAATACTGACAAATATTCTCAATTAATTCTTAGTGTCTCTGTGTTCATAATTCACCAGATGTACAGTATCGTATATTCTTTATGAATATTGAGCTTCACAGTTTCTTTATAGAAAAGTTCTATAAAGACGCTTCCTACAACTTAACAGTGTATTGTGATAGAACATCCGGCTTTCACTGCCAACTAAAAAAAAAACGGTGTCTCAACTGATAAAATTTGATAATACCCATTTTTTTGTCGAGTATTATCGAGCAGCCAAACCATATACTTTGGCAGTTTCATCGTATACACCCAGGTTTTCAGGTGATTTAAGAAATTATCAGAATGGCGAGACTTGATTCAAGATGAACTTCGCAGCGGAAGAGCTTCAAGTGCAAGAAGTGATACAAATGTCCACACAATCCGAGATCTTGTGCGTTCTGGGAAGAGTTGAATTTGACTAACACAACCTTTCATCAGACTAACTAATAAATTGGGGATAAAGAAAACACATGAAAATCAGAACTTTAACAAAGGTTTCCAGAGGCTTGCTGAAGTTTTGTAAAAGTTTTTGTCCGGCTGTGCTAGTCTGAAACAAGACTTGATAGCGCACCGTTGCTTGAAATTGTTGTCACTCATTTTCAGAGCGCATTAGAAAAATCCTACGAAAATAATTGTTATAAACCGACCACCAGGTGACTCTAGGACATTCAAACTCGTACCAAGGATGTAAAGATTTGTAATTTGTTTTTCAAGCAAGATTGCAAAATTTAACAAGAAATGGTTCCTTAATCATGTATCAGTAAATATGCTTGATAAAGTCGAACGCTTTCTGAGAGGCCTTCTATGTTGATTACTTGCCAGTGAGTACACTTGTCGAAATATTCAAATTTAAACCCAAGCTAATGACTTATAGGTCGTGGTTAAGGTTAAAGGATTAGGATTAGAAACGCATCAGCAATTACAAGGCTATTTAGCAACTGGACCTACAGCTTAACGTAGTCTCCGAACCACGATGTTTATCCAACACCCCCACGGCAACACCCCCAAGCCTACCGACTGGCGAGTGATCAACGTAGAACACCTCTTAGAAGGCATCCGGCCTTACCCAGCCTTTTACTGGCGTGACTGAGGGGTAATTCGTTGTTGGATTTTTCACTCTCAAACTAACTAATCACAAACATTTAAGGATGGGTATGTGTGTGTGTCTGTGTAAATTTATGTGTTTGTGTGTGTATGTGTGGAGTAGGCAACAAATACAAACAACGATCCGAGCGCTGGAATCGAACCAAATACTTCGTCAACTGCGGTTTCGACACAGCGGCGAGAAGCTACCGTCTTACGTTAATCGATAAGAGATAAGAATTGTTGCGGGCCCACTTTAACCTAGTAAATAACCCCAGTGGTTGATGCTTAAATAAAATAAATCAAAACCTAAGGAAATAATAAAAATTATTAATAAATAAGGTTTCTTTTCGCATCCTTTGAGCGCGTCGCGAGCTCGCGTCATTTAGCTCCTGAAAAGAACAGTTCCCATTTCATTTGAAATGTTTATTATATATTATTACTTGTATCTTTCCTTTCCAGTCTTCACGCTCGGTTTAGTTTATATACAAATTCTATAAATCATTCTTAGTTTAGCACTATTTCTGCAGATATTAATGTAGTCTTTATTTAAATATCATTGTTTATTAATCAGAATCGATCTTAACTTTCTCAATCGTTAACTATTATATTTAACACATTATCCCGCAAGTAATTTCTTTCCGCTAAATAGTACTGAATTAATTACCTTCGCTTGACAAAGCGCCTGCTAATTGTCATAGTTAACAGATACTTTAACGTTAAGTCTATGTTTAACCATAAAACAATTGTTATTATTTATTTAGTGACTTTATGTACAAATAAACATTTATATTTTACATATAATACAAAGATTATTTAAGATATTGACGATGTTCTGTTTCTTTTAACATTTGTGGTAAATATTTTTTTTGTGTTCGACACAAATTTTTTCCAATAAAAAATTTAAAAAATAGTAGGACCTATTCGATATAAAATATATACGAGGATAATTCACGAATCACGACGAATTCAGGAATATCACGACCTGTAAAATAATGTGTAAAAGTTGCCTAATTTCATTACAGCATCCAATGTTTCAAATGATGTAATAGTTCGTATTAAAATTTGCGTTTTATGAACAGTTAAACAGTCAACGTAATCAAATCCAATGTGACCCATTTATTTATCATTCCATATGATGTAGTACTTTTTAAGCATCCCGAAGATCTTATACATGTTTCTATTTAATGAAACAAATTATTTGGAACCTGGTCAAGCTATATATTTTTAATGAAACTTTGATCGATTAAAATTATATGTGAAACAAAATATTATTCATATATATCTTACAGCGTCTGCATTGTAATATCGAATTTGTTTAGACTTTTGAGTATGTTCTTGGAGTTATGATGCGAATTGCGATTTTGGTTTTCCGGCGTGGGCAACATGATGGGTGAAAGACTACAGACATTTTTTTCCGTGCCCCCACGAACTTCAGAGGCAAAATACGTGAAATATAGGCAACTTTACATATTATAATTTAAGTATAATACCCCATGTGATTCTATCAATACCAATACGTATTTGGAAATGTTTCAACAACTTTCCAAATTCTTGTTTATTTTAAGTGCTGTTCTTGTTATAACATATATTTTACCGTAATAATAACTATATTATTACTGTTTACAAGGATATGTAAGAACAATAAGAGTCAAGTCTCTTAAAAAATGAACTGATCAAACAAAGGAATCAGCATTAGCGGATATGGATTTAACCATTTAAGATTTGGCGATAACGTTGTTCCTTTTTGCTGAAAATAAAGAATATCTGCAAGATATGATACGAAATCTAGAAAAGGTATCTCGAGAAATATGACTTAACAATTTGACTAAGACCAAGACAATGTGCAGTGTAGATTCGCAAATATTTATCGCTGGAACGGTATTAGAAACCGTGATAAATATATCTTGGGCAAATGATAACACTGGATAAGGAAAGTAGACCTTGATATTGAGAGACGAAGACGTCTAAAACGGGCGACTTTTGGTGAACTTTCATATGGTTTTAAGAATAAAATAATCTCATAGAGTTTAAGATCTAAAGTATATGAGCAGTGCATACTACCCGTTCTAACATATATAGTGCCCAGACATGGACTTTAATAATGTGAATTGTGTCGAAGCTAAAGGTTATCCAAGCAGCCCTGGATCGATCAATGATAGGGAATACATGGAGAGATAAGAAAATAAATGTGTAGATTCGTCAGAAAACTAAAGTAGTCGATGTCGTAAAAAGGGTGACATAATTGAAATTAGATTAAGCAGGCTATGTAGTAAGAACAACATATAGTAAATGGAATGTTAAGATCCTTTAATGAGATACTAAAAAAGATATTAAAAAAACAGAAATCTTTCATCCATACTCCTCATACCCCTGTATCTTCCAGGTCCAATCAGCTGGGCTCGAATCTAAGACAAGGAGACAGCTGAATAGAAACGATCAGAGCCAGGCCAAGTCAACTGGTCATGTTGATTGCGGGTTGCAATCTCAATACAACTCGTGCCATCCTCATTCAAGATTTCTGTTATTTTAATATATATATATATATATATATATATATATATATATATATATATATATATATATATATATATATATATATATATATATATATATATATATATATATATATATATATATATATATATATATATATATATATATATATATATATATATATATATATATATATATATATATATATATATTAGGGTGGTTCAAAGAAAATTTAACTCTTACCCTCCCAAGTATTTGTGTTTGATGAGAAAAAAATCATCGCCAAAGAGGCGCGCTGTACCTCAACTCAAAGAGGTCGCTATTTTCATTTTAGTTTCCTATTCATTTAACATGAGAATTTTTGTTTTTTCATTTAAATTGCAATTACACTTAATCATATAAATTTTTACCAATAAACGATTATATATTCAGAAAGCTGACTCTTTGAGCTTGATTATCATAATGATTCCTTGTCGAAGATGAATGATGATCTGCGCAATGGAAATAATTTGGAGACACTAAATTACAAACACATTGAAAGTGAATTTTGCTTAAATGCTCAAAGTTTTTTCTAAACCGATTAATGTTATTCTAACAGCTGTTTTTAAATATGTCTGTTGTTTTTGAATATCGTTAGGAAGATGAGAAAAAAAGAAAGTAGTTGCCATATGAGGTGTGCGGAAACGCAATATTCGCCTTTGCTTGTCTAATATCTTGTTTATCAAGCCGAAAAACATTGATACATCCTAACAAGATAAATAAGAATATTTTTCATAATATTTCGATAACACAGGTCAACTAATTTAAACTTTTTTTGAAGTGACATTGACGAAAAGGGGTGTATATGAAGTATTTTGTAGCTCTAAATTCGAAAATGATAAGCTAATTACTGTAACACGTACAGTTTTTTTGTTACAGGGAGTCGGTGATGGAAAAAAAACACTTAAAACGTATTAAATCTATGCAAAGACATTACTGAGGATTATGTGAATAAAGAAAATATTACATGAGATGTCGTACAGCGACAAAAACTTTCACTTTTTGCTCTTATATTCTTAGCATCATCTCTTTCTATAAACCATCGGTAGTCGCCCAACATAGATGAGTCCCAGCGTACCTGATATATTTTATTCATCGTCTCTATATCCTGGTAAACCCTGCCTCCTTGTTCGTTGTTTACTGCACCCGCATTGTCCGGAAAAAAATCCAAATAGGAGTGTAACAATTGCATTTTTAAAGACATGCGGTCATAGGCTTTCAAGAGTTCATCTATGAGATTTTTATAGTTTTAATCGTCCTTGTTACTCAAAAATCCTTTCACTACACTTACAAAGCACTTCCAAGCTGCCAATTAATTTTCATTTATTTTTTCTTGAAAGCGGAAATCACCTAGAAGCTTCCTTATGTGGGGTCCAATAAAAATGCCTTCTTTTAGTTTTGCATCACTTAATTGGGGAAATATTTATTTAGGTACTTGAAAGAATTACCTTCTTTGTCCATTGCTTTGACAAAGTTTTTCTTCAGTCCAGTTGATATGGAGAGATGGAAGAAACACCTTTTTTTAGTTTAACAAGGGGGGCATACTTTATGTTTGAAGTACCAGATCCAAAAGAAATTCTATGAAGCCAATCTTTCTTACCGTAATGTTTTTTCTTGCCCTAGTGTTCCATAGACACAAAAAACCGCAATATGTGTCGATTGCAACACAATGCGCGATACGAACAATCACAATTCAATTGATAATGTACAATTGATTCACTTTGTGATTACTGTATAACCGTCACTTCAAAACTCACCGTATTTCGTAGGTAAATCTGTAAATTTCTTTTATTTAAAACGACGAAACTTAATTCATTTTATGAAACGATTGCGATGAACTTACAAACAGAATGACAATTCAACTGAAAATAAACAACTGCATCCATTTTTTGTCATTGGCTTGGTTCACAATTTGACAATCAGCTGTCAAACGATATTTGCGCAACTAGCGAAATAAATTGGAATAGAAATAAAATATTTACATGTGTACAGATCGCGAAACAACCCAAAAGTAAAATCAAATGTAATTTTATTTTAATTTAAGCTGGAATGTGTTTTTCCTATTTTTTTCCAGATCTTCACAAAAATTATAATTTTCTTTCCTTTGTAATTGTCTCGAATTTTTTTTTTCCTGAAAGCTTTTCCAATACCATAACGAACAAAACAAAAAAAGAATTACGCATATCCATCGTAATAGCATACTTTGTAATTGTCTAGATTTTTTTCCCTGAACAAAACTATAACAAAACAAAAAAAATTCGCATATTCATCGTTCGAATCGTGAGTTATGGTCTTGAATTCATACAAAAATCCCATAGAAAAGAGCACTTTCAGTTTTTCTAGAATTTTCTAATTTTCCGGGCAACTATTCCAATTTTTCTTTCCATAAATACATTATTACGACTATTACGAACATTTAAAAGAAAATGGCTAAATCGGTCCAGTCGTTTTCAAGTTATGCGCTTACCAACGAACAGCATTTAATATTTATTTATATAGATTAGGCTGGAATGCGTTTTTCCAAATTTTGTTTTAGATCTTTCAGATTGTTTTCTCAATTAAAAACATTCAATTGAGTTATTTCCATCCCAAAAGCAAAACGAACATAACAAAAAAAAAGAATCAACCAAATATGTCGTTCATATCGTCAGGTATGATCGAAAGAGCATATAAAAATTATGGTTTTGCAGTTTGTCCAAATTTTCCGACTATTATTTTTAATGGTCTAGAATTTTTATTTTTCTGAAAACTTTTCCAAGACTACAACGAACAAAACAAAAAAAAAAGAAATAGGCATATCCGTCATTCGAATCGTGAGTTAGGGTCTTGAGTTCATACAAAAACCTCATAGAAAAAAGCAATTTCAGTTTTTCGACAATTTTCCAATTTTCTGGGCAACTTTTTTATTTTTTTTTTCCCTAGAAACATTATTCAGACTATTACGAACATTAAAAAAAAGTAGCCAAATCGGTCCAGCCGATCTCAAGTTATGCACTTAACAACGAACAGAATTTAATTTTTATTTATATAGATTTGAGCAAAATTCTTCTTACCAAATTGTTTCCTAATTTAAAGCTAATATGTCTAAATACATAAATTGTGAGAGATAAACATTTTTTTTTTAATTTGTCTTTTAAATTCTAAATATCCTTAATAGGTATCTAAAGTTATGAGCGACCGCTGCGGTAACAAATGACCGCGGGCCTGCTTAAAGGTTAATAGAAAAAAAAACAGGAACTTTATTTTAGTATCTGTTATGAAATTAAAAAAAAAACAATTCTTACCAAGCAGATATTTTTTAGTGGTAAAACTCGAATGTTTATTTCTTCTGCTTTAAACGCATCATTACATTTTTAAAACAACAACGACTTAGAAGCAGTTGTTTCTCTTTCCATGATCAATTGACAACCATACCATATTACGACAACAGGTGCGATTATTGTTATTTTTAGTAATCTCTCTCGTTTAATTGATCTAATTTGTCTAACGTTTTTAGATATGCACTGTGTAAACATAATGTACTGCTTTTATGTCGTTATTAAACCAATATCGTTTTACCGGTGACTGATGAAGACGTTAACTGTAAGAGGGGACTGTATCAAGTTGATCTGCCTTTCTCTTTATCGAAACTATCTCTAAGCTATAAGTGAATAACAATTTTAACGGTAAGGAGGCTGTTTATTTTTTATTATTTTGTGAAGCTGAATAACTATTACATGAAATTATTATCATAAATAATGTCGGGTAAGATTTTTAGCTATGATTATATTTGAATGATGAATAGGCGGATCTTGAAATAACTTGGTGTTTAGATACACCGACAATTAGTAGGAAAGGTAAAGTTGGAACGGGTGTAAATGTTTTTATATTGCAATTTCTTGATTAAATAGAAATATAATTATGTCTCTAATGTAAGTTGAATTAAATGTACAGTTTTAATATTTAATAAATAATTCAATTTCAATGTATTACATACATATATCATTATTTAAAAGTATAATGTAACTAATTTATCACTTTTATCACTGGCGAGTTTTTTCAAATTTACAATTTCCGCACAAAAAGGTAGCTCTCGCCTTTTTCTAGATCTTATTATTAAAACATTTCTAACAGCTCTCTTTGTAACGGGTTAAGATGGATGAAATTTGTTTGTTCATGTGTATTACATTTTTTATTAATTATGTCTGAGTTAAATCAATTAAACTAATTGTGCAAATATTATATATATATATATATATATATATATATATATATATATATATATATATATATATATATATATATATATACATGTGTGTGTGTGTGTGTGTGTTCGAAAAGGCTTCCGCCGACGATGAAATTTGTTTGTTCATGTGTTTTACATTTTTTATTTATTATGTCTAATATGAGTTAAATCAATTAAACTAATTGTGCAAATATTATATATATATATATATATATATATATATATATATATATATATATATATATATATATATATATATACATGTGTGTGTGTGTTCGAAAAGGCTTCCGCCGTGGGTAATGTATGACTACTAGATTCTCTGGTAGAAGAACGTTTTAGATTTGTAAAATCGCGACGTTTCGACTTCCACTTTGAAGCCATTATCAAAAGGTCAACCTGCCTATTCCCCAGGGTTCACAACTCGAAAAGAACATGGTCGACACGACCTCTTCATTAATAGGTACGGTTGTTGGTCGTAAGTGGAGGGTGAGACGGGGGATAGACGTTTGATTGGAAGGGTTTCGGCAATTTGGAAATAAGAGGTTCCCATGTATTTGGAACTCAAACGTCCCTCTTGTTTAGGCAGTTTGGGCGTTTTTCGATCTCAATTGCTTCGGGAATTATGAAGGGTTTGTAGGATTGTATACGTACGATAACTTTGGCATTGTCGAAGTATATTTTGTGACGCGTTTGGATATGATGTTCTACTAGAGTTGAGGAGAGATCCGATTTTCGGACTACGAGATAATTCTCGTATGTGTGTATGTATAATATGGATGATTTGGAGCAGCCGGAACAAGGAATCTCATAGACACCACTTGTCTTAGGAAACTAGATATATTCTTTCTGTTGTAAATATCGTTTCGATATTATGGGATCTAAATACGTGGCCAATTTTATCGATAACTTCCTTGATGTATGGCTTGTTGTCTGAACTTTATCAATATGCTTTTTTATTTGACGCCTTTCATAGCCGTTTTTAATTAGGGACGTTTCTAGAGAATTAAGTTCTGTTTGCTTATGTTCCTTATCCGACAATCTTAAATATTTTGTGACTAAAGTTTTGACCACTGAATTTAATTGAGATGGATGAAGATGTAAATTCGCATTTAGATAACGATTTGTGTGGGTGGGTTTACGATAGACTAAATAGGAGAAGCTTTGGTTTGGTCTTTTTGATAATAGAACGTCAAGGGATGAGAGGGCAGAATTGTTTTCAGTCTTGAAATAATTCAAGTAAATTGGACCTAGGGATGTATACTGTTCAAATGCGAAATGAACAGATTTAGAGATTGCATTCCATGTGGGCAAATGACGATTAACGACGCCTTATTAAATCCCAAAATCTAATACCTCCGCCAAACCCTGCATTCACTAATTTTGTACACAATTAGCGAATACCCATATTAGCGGTTCAGTCGATAGAGCCTTATCAAAACTTTTTAATTTCGCAGTGACCCCTAACACTATACCAGAAGAGATATAATTTCCCAAACAGAAGATGCTTTGTCCCACTTGCTTGAGTTACGCAGGAATACAGACGTAACAATTCTCCCAGCGGACAATGGGAATGGCACGATCATACTTAATACCGTCGACTATGAGATTTAAATGTCTGATCTATAGAGAGTACCGACTACAAGGATATTCCTAACGATCCTACGACATATCTAGAGAAGAAAACGCACTCTGTCATCAATACTTCTAATCTTCCTTCAAATGATAAAAAGGCTATAATACCTGGCGAAAATTCTTCTCATATCCAAAAAATGTACGGTCTCTCAAAAATCCATAAAACTGACATTCCTCTTCGTCGAATTGTCAGCGCATATCGTTGATCAACTCACAAATCAGCAACTTCTTCAGAGCTTCTTCAAAGGCACAGCATATCTGAAAGTGACCTTCTTGTTAGTTTTGATATTGTCTCGTTATTTACAAATATCCCCCTTCCAGAAACCATAGACATTCTGAAAAACAAACACCACATATTAACGGATATTCTTAGTCTTATTCAACATTGCATGTTGAATACATATTTCATCTTCAAAAATAATTCTTTAAACATATTCGTGGAGCTCTTATGGGCTCCGCTCTTTCTTCGGTTACAGCCAATATTTTTATGGAACATTTTGAAACTCAAGTCATTAACATCAGTCCGTTGAAACATACATGCTGGTTCAGATAAACCTACATGCTGGTAGATGACCTACTTCAATTTACAATGGAGACTGAAAACAATTCTGCCCTTCCTTTTCTTGACGTTCTAATATTCAAAAGACCAAACCAAAGCTCCTCCTATTTAGTTTATCATAAACCCACACATACAAACTGTTATCTAAATGCGAATTCACATCATCATCTATCTCAATTAATCACAAAATCTTTAAGATTGTCGGACAAAGAACATAGGTAAACATAACTTAATTCCCTAGAAACGGCACTAATTCAGAACGGCTATGATAAGCATCAGATCAAAAGGTATATTGATAAAGTTTTGGCAACAAGTCATATCCATCCATCCACTATAGAATTGTCCCAAAACCCCAAAATTCTTCTGCCATACATCAAAGGAGTTATCGATAAAAGTTGTCACATATTCATATTCCGTAATATCATAACGTTATTTACAACAGAAATAAATATATCCGGTTTTTTTAGGCCAGTGAAAGATAATATTCCATAAGAGTCATATGGTGTCTATGAGATCGCTGTCCGAAAATTGGGTTTCTCCTCAACTCTCACAGAACATATCCAAACGGGACACAAAATAGATTTTGGCAATTCCAAGGTAATCGCATCTATATATTCCTATAAACCCTTCACAATTCGCCAAGCAATTGAGATCGAAAAAGGCCCAGACTGCCTTATCAAGACAGACGATGGAATTAGAGTTCCACATACATGAAAACCTTTTATTTCCAAATTGGCCATCCGAAACACTTTCAACCAAAATTGGTTGAATGTCTACGGAATTGTAATTGAAATGTCTACGGAAAATCCTACATGAACATGGGTATGAGAAATCTATCACTATTATGAGTGTGCGATTGCTCATTGCCTAAACAGAATTGAGTAACTACATCATGGCGGTATTTAGAGAAGTATAAGAGTACTCCGAAGGAGATTTTGTGGTGATTTGTGACTCTTGATGAACTTTAAATTTATCATAGATACCAGAAACAAAAACATAGTATAAAAACTGGGTTTCACTGCGTGAACGTGTTCCAAAGAAGAACACTTTGATTGATTGGAAAGGTCATGACTATTGTTTTCTGGTATCCGCAATGTATTATTTTTATAATCTATTTAGGCAATTTTTATTTTTATAATAAGGGAAATAAGATTACATGACAGTATTATACTGTGTTATTGATCAAATGTCACGAATAATTGATAAAAATATGCCTTCATTTGGGGAAGAAAATTTCTGTTTCACAATGACAATGCACCCGCCCGTTCATCCGCCGTAGCAACAGAGAAAGCAAAGCAATCCTTTCTTCAAGTCTGGAAAGAGAAGATGTCGAAGGAGTGCAGGCCCGGAGAGTATAGCGGGTGTGGTATCAATTTGCATCGTAAAATGACCAATTTCCCTGTTAGAAATGATCACCAGTTGTGAGTGCATTATCGTTGTTTTTTTATAGCTGAAATATTAACAAAATTATATTTGTTGTACAAAATTATATGTTTATATAAAATATAAACAAAATTAACTACCACATCGGCCTGAAAATCATGGAGCGTTACTAGAAAGGAGTTTCTTTCCAGAAATGTTATCGCCTTTGGAATCACACCCCCATCTATCGGAATGAATTTATATTATATATTTATTGTTTAGAAAAAATCTCATATATTTTATTTAATTGTCTGTTTGTATATAAGCCTGATCTATCATCGAACACAAATGATTCGATAGATATAGGTTTTTATTTATAAAATAAAGTACCCACTGACTACAAACGTGTTTTTATTTGTATTTATCTTCTCCTCCTTCTATATTCTTTCTACGCAGTCCAGTTGTGTATGTTTATTCAACGGCTACTGAATTGCACATAAGGCTGTATCGCCACTCTCAATCGTTTCTGTGCCTACCAGGAAATATCCGTATAGTAGTAGGTATCCGCTAGTTTGTGAAGCAGTGATATATTCGCTAACGTAAACGAGTAGCTGGTAGGACAAGAATAATTTTTTTCGAAGGATATTGAAGCTCCATATTGTCGATATATCAAACATATTACCTATTATGTTATTAAATCATTTTTACTTTTCTCATTTGATCACATTGTGACAAATCTTTCCTGTAAAATAAGTATACATAATCTATTATATGTGCTCCATCACGCCGGAACCCGCATTAATACTCGATTTTTTTTAATTTATTTTCGCCTACAAACGATGCTAATAAATGTAGTATAGCTCAATTTTTTTGGAGTGTCAGTAATTATGCAGGAAAAACAACAGATATTATTCAAGGTAGTAAATATTGATAATAATACAAAAAATTGGAATGAAATTAGTGCTAAATTGTTTGTAGTTTATTGTAGGCACAAGATTTTTTTTTACTTTATTCATGTAAATAAATATCGGATAAAATCGAAAATAACGAAGTTGCCTGAAAAACCGACCCTAACCCAGAAACTACAAATGATATAAATGTTTGTAGTAGTACGCGTATATTTGTAGTGACTGTTAAACTCTTGTTATAACTGCAAACAAAAGAATCAATTGATCAAAAATAATTATGATTGAAAAGGCTAAAGCCTAAGAAATTAATCCGTTTGTAGCTTCTTCAACTAGAATATATATATATATATATATATATATATATATATATATATATATATATATATATATATATATATATATATATACATACATCTATACATGTTTTATGGGGCAACCGTTTCCATCCAAAATCGTGGACAGCATCGAAAAATAACCGCGAAATTCAGTTGATTCTTTAGGGAAGTACCATAATCTTCAAAAGTGTAACAACATCCCTTTCGATAATAGTGCGATTGAATGATTATTAACAATTTATAAACTACAAACGATTATTTGAATGTAGATCCTTCTGTCTATTTTTAAATTTTATAGAACATGTGCTACTGAAACGATAGTACTTGTATCACCTAGTTTGTTATAGGTGACGTTTCATGTTGCGAAAATGTTACATGCCAGCATATTGACAGTAAAGCACTCTGACACACTGAGTGAGTAAATTAATTGTTACGATCGACTCCAGCTTATCAAGTGATCTTTTTAATCCATATCAATATTAATGTTTTCGAGACATTTAGCTGATTAGAGATATCTAAGAAGTATTTCTCAGCAGCTACATTGAACTACAAACAATAATAGAGAGAAATAAACAGATTTCGTAACTTATTAGCTGCTAAGTCATTGTTGCTATTGAAGTATGCATTATAGTATTAACTGACTGGTGATTTTTAGGGAACAAAAGGTTCTACACTTTATAAAATCGTTTGTAGTTGAAGATTATTGAACAACAATTTTCTGAAACTTTATAAACTTCAGTGTCGTCGTTTTTTATAAACTACAAATCGTTTGTAGTTTATAAATTGTTAATAATCATTCAATCGCACTCATGTCGAAAGGGGTGTTGTTACACTTTTGAAGATTATGTTACTTCCCTAAAAAATCAACTGAATTTCGAGCATTATTTTTTTATGCTATCCACGATTTTGGATGGAAACAGTTGCCCCATAAAACATGTATAGTTAATGCTTTAGTGTTCCTTGTTCCTATATAATATATATATATATATATATATATATATATATATATATATATATATATATATATATATATATATATATATATATATATATATATATATATATATATATATATATATATATATATATATATATATATATATATATATATATATATATATATATATATATATATATATATATATATATATATATATATATATATATATATATATATATATATATACATATATGTATATGTATACATATATACATATATATATATATATATATATATATATATATATATATATATATATATATATATATATATATATATATATATATATATATATATATATATGTATATATGTATACTAGTTCAATAATCTACAAACGGTTTAATTTCTTAGGCTTTAACCTTTATAATCATAATTATTTTTTGATCAGTTGATTCTTTTGTTTCCAGTTATAACAACAGTTTAACAGTCACTACAAATATACACGTACTACTACAAACATTTATATCATTTGTAGTTCCTAGGTTAGGGTCGTTTTTTCCGATAACTTCGTCATTTTCGATTTTATCCGATATGTATTTACATGACTAGAGTAAAAAAAATCTTGTAACTACAATAACTACAAACAATTTAGCACTCATTTCATTTCTATTTTTCGTATTATTATCAATATTTACTGCCTTGAACAATATGTATTGTTTTTCTGCATAAATACTGACACTACAAAAAAAATTAACTACTACACTTGACGGTCTGAAGCAATTGTTTTCGTGAACCGGATTTTTCTAGTCGCTAATGGCCTTTTCAAGGTTTTTCAACTTACCAAAATGGTGTTCTTCGAGGTAAGTTTTAAATTTTGGGAAAAGCAATATCTCACAGAGCCTGAAGTCTGTTGAATAAGAGGGCTGTTGAAATCGCTGTTGGGCAAGGCGCATTGTCGTGAAGCAACATCCAGGTGTTCTGGATGTTAACTATTATACGATTGACCCTTTTTTGAAGTATTTCAAGAACCTGTCGGTAAAAAGTTTGGTTTACCGCTTGGCATTGAGGCTCAAATTCTTTATGGACGATATTCTGGCTATCAAAAAAGCAAATTATTATGCTTTTAATCTTTGGTTTGCTCATTTTGGCTTTGTCTGGCGGTGGAGAATGCAGTGCTGTCCCATTGAAGTTCTGTTCCCATTAAAGTTTTGTAAAAGTTTCTGTCGCACTGTGCTGGAAATTGTTGTCGCTCAATTTCAGAATGCACCATAATAATCCGGTTTTCGAAAAGTATTGCTACGGACTATTAAGCGACTGTCAATAATGTAAATTCGCATTAAAGACGCATCAGATGTCGACTGATCTTCTTCCAAAGGGGAAGCCAATAGTGTTGCTAGATCGAACGCTACGCCGATAGTCTCATTACATTATTTTTTCAATTCGTATTGCTGATGATTCTGACACGTTGACGGTGGTAGCAAATTGATCGATAGATTTCTACAAATTGCTGTCTATACTTTTTTAACTTGTGAGAAGTAGAATCTTTGAAACTGGTTGTGAGAGTTGTTTGATTATCCTGAAGCGCGAGAAGACGTATGACATGTCCAGTGGTATTATTGAATGAATGTAAGGAAGAGTTACCGAATTTGGACCACTTAAACATATTTTTATATATGAGCTTGTAAAAGCATTTTTAATAAAAACATTTAGGTAATCTTCAAACTAACAACTATTTTATTTTTTTTACTTATTTTCATAAAAATTAATTTTTAAAAATTGACTGTTCGGACCTTCCAAGGAAACCAGTTGCTTACGATCGACCAATAGTTCCTTAGAATGGACCATTAAGTACAATTAAAACAAAAATATTTCTTGATCTTTGGACTCACACCCGTACATTTTGTATGAACCCAAGCGTGACATGTAATGCATTGAATCATCTCTTTTTCCCTTATTTTATTACATATGGTACAAAACCATGTAGTTTTCATTTGTACTCTTTGATTTTTCTTTTTAATTTTCTCTTCTTTGCCACATCTTTTCTTCCCAATATTTTGTGGTTTTGACTATTTAATATTTTCTTCGATGCTACGTTTTAATTCCAGAACGTTATTGATAACGTTCTAGTTGATAATAATTGTTTTCTGAGCACTACTTCTTTATGGTCGGGAAGACGATGGACTTGGCTATAAATGTTGTGTTGGTAACGGTGATATTTTATGTAGAATATCCTCAAAGTTTTTACGCTTTTTCTCCTGAGAAATATAAACAACAGCGGATTCCCTGCCGCTTTCACTGTCATTGGGCATTGACGTACTTGCTGAATTTCCAGTAATTATTTCAATTTCAGTAACATTACGACAATGTGGAAGTTGTAGCACATCTGATGGTGCTATCACCTTTATATTGGCGAAGAAAAGTTTCTTGCCTCTGATCAAAATATTTCTGTAGCGGCACAAAGAAACCAACATCTAGTGGTTGCAAACGATGGATGGTATGCCCAGGCAACTGCAGTAATATTATTCTATTTTCTCTAGCAAAAGTACAAGCGTTTAAGTTCTTGCTATGAGTCGTATGCCCATCAAGCAGTAAAAGGACTTACTTATCTTGATTGCAGTTTGCATGATTTTTGAAATGCTTTAGCCACTCAATGAACAATTCAGAATTTATGTAACCGGATTTTGATATAGTAACAAAGCTTGCCGGGAGTGCCCCAATTTGAAGACTCTTGTTGATTTTTTTCTTTTAAAAATGATCATCGGAGGAACATAAAACCCAACAGCACTGACCGCGCATACCATAGTTGTACTAACACCACGTTCAGTACTTGTTACGCCTTTTGAGAGTTTTTGTACTGTCGAAAATCCCAATTCATCGATATTAAAAATAGTTTCTGAGGTGAAATTAAACCCTTCCACGTTTTTTTTCCAAAATATCAAAAAAATGCCCTATGTTCTCTATATGGAATCCTCATGCTCTGGTTAATGAGGTACCTTCAGGTTTTCGTATTGGCAGCTGCGGATTTCTCCGCATAAATGAGTGGAACCACTTTTTTTCTGCTATTTTCTTTTCTCTATTAAATGTATGTGGCAAAGAGTATTATTCAGCGACTTCGAAAGCCAGTTTTCGCACTTCTCGGATAGTCAAACCAAAAAACATTTTTCTAGTTGAAGAATATGTTTGGTTAGAATTATTTCCATGCCTTTAGTAAATCTGGGCTATCTACCAAGCGCTTTCACTTTTTTTCCAGTAGTTTTTTTTATCCGCATGTCTCTTTATAGTTGCTTTAGGTACATGATAAATAGGTCTACACTTGTTCATACCAGTATCAACATTCCTAAAAGCTGGAACAGCCTTTAATAAGTCACTTTCGGACCAACGTCCGTAATGTCCTCTTTTAGCCATATGGATCCTAAAAGACAACAGATTAATTCGAAATTGTAGTTTATCAGGGTCGCCTAAATTGAACCGATACATTTTCGGCAACTCTCGATATGGTCCAATCTAAGCAACTTGACTCATAATGCCAAAATATACTACATAACACTTCTTTTAACTTGTGCTAATAAAACTATCACACTAATTTGTACCTGAATAAATTTTAAAAAACTAATTCTCCTCTGTCTCCCCGGTCAAACAATGTACTGCATTAGTACTTTTTGCAGCAACGTGGTTTACGCTAATAGTCAATACAATGCCCACATTAGGACATATATGTGTTATCCGACCTAGATAGGGTTGTGGTCCAATCTAGGCGGCGATCTAAATTCGGCGACTCTCCCCTGTTATAGTACTAATGCTGCTCTCATAGATGGTTGTTATAGGTAAGTTAACCCGAAGGCCCTACCTTTTATTCTTATTTACTTTAAATCTAAGATCTCGAGATTGGAGGGTTTTAGTGCCGTCTTTTTGACATGGAGGTTTTGACCGAAAAAAATAGTCATTACGGTGCGACGCCGACAGCAAGACTGTCGAATCGCGGATTAAGGGGTTGTCCGATAAGGACGTCGTGATTAGTTATTTTTCGGTAACCTAGATAGGTATGTCTAAAACGTTGGAATTTGTGTTGTTCTGTGGATTTGTCATTCCTAACAAACCATGGGGTTTTTAAAATAGTGCAAAGTGCACGTGATTAAAATGACTGAAGCCATTGTATTTCCAACAAACATACACCATGTCTGATATCCGGAAATCAAGACGGATGGGATTATGTATACAAAATCAGTTGATTGCTGGTAGAAAGCCTACTTCGACCATTAAAAGTTTGAAGAAATAAACCCCAAACAATTCTTGACTTTAAACGAAACATTCCGGCCACCATTGAAAATATATCACGCGATATGTGTGAAATGATAATCGGAAATTGGGTCTCTGGAATGCATTCATCCAGACGAAACCGAGGAGGACATTTGAACGACAATATTTTCCAAACATAATTCCATTAATTATTCCTGAAGAAGAAATAAAAAATACCGAATTATCACCCCTTATTAACAGATAACATTAAGTACCTCTTCATGAAATATTAAAAGGTGTATTCTGAAAAATCTGCTATCATTCTATTGGTAATTTAGCAGTAACTTCCTGTAAGTGAAACAACAAAAAAAAGAGTTAAATACCTTAATTGCTGTTTATGGACTACCATGGTATTTACTGTTGTTTCGTGAAGATATGTTGCCAGCTTTTCTATGGTATACAAATAGATTTTATAGAGGTAATTAGCTTTAAAGAGGTGGGAAACTAACTGTACTTATATATTGAAATCAGTTTTAGAATTGACTTAAATCTAGAACACTGATCATAAAAATGCTGTTTTCTATCATGAAGTTCATTAAATTACGAGTAAATTATCTCTAACATTTATAACAATGTTATTCTAACTTCATAATTTGTCCAAAAATCATATTGGAATGAAATAAATATTTGATGCATAAAGCATACATTCCAAAAAACAATTAGAAATAATTGTATTGCAGTTGTATTTTTGGAGGGAGTAATTGCATTTTAATTAAGAATACGAGAGATGTGAACGTTATACGAGAACACCAACTAGGACAATCACATGAAAATTTATGAGACATATGAGGCCGCTAAGCCTGAATCTAGAATCGATACATTTGATAAAACATCATTAACTGAACCTTATAAGGTCTTATTGGTTTGTTGGATTTGTTTCATATACAGCTAGTTTTAAACATACATGCTTATAACATATACATATAAAAAGCTAAGTTTTGAACCAACGTGTGCTTTATGTCCTGACATATCCTTAAATCGGACAGTCACATTCATATTCTTATATATACATATATATATATATATATATATATATATATATATATATATATATATATATATATATATATATATATATATATATATATATATATATATATATATATACATGGCATACATGTATATATTGTCATTTACAAAATCGTACTAGAATCGTAGGATCGTTTACAATACGTGTAATCGGAGTTAACAAACCAAATTGCTATAAATTCTGATACTAGATTAACCTCAAGGCTATCATTTAGTGCGATTTATAGTCTAGAGGAATCATTTGTCTGTAATTTTTCAAAGATGATGTTGCTATATAAAGTTAACAACATAATTAAGATGAAATGTTACCATGTTAAATTTTTACAGCACGAATTCAATTATATGGATCTGGAAGTTATACGGTTTCTGTATGATGGTTCTATACCATATAGAGATGATATTACCCAACAAAGTTTATGATCATGTTCTCTTCTTAAATGATGTGGGATTTAGAAAAACTAAGATCCAAATAATCTATGAGCTAAAAACGTAATTACAATGTTAACAAACGTGTTATACTACAAAATGAAAAGTGATATTACTTTCCAAACTTAAATGGCATCTAGTTAACTCTTGAAGTAAGAATAAACATTTTGTTTATTTTAAATGAAATAAATAATGAAATTGGAAATGTAAAACATTACTGAGATAATTGATTACAATAGTAGGTTTAATATAATGTTGGTATGTCTTTTGTTGATGAAAGACTTATAATAATATAAGCTTACTATGAATATAACATGAAAAATTAGTTGCAGACACGATGTCGTTCGAAAAACACCATTTGAGCCACTATCTTCTTTTCTCCTTACAATTGAAAAAAAAATGTGGAAGCTTAAGGATTTGTAGATTTGTGTAGCATTGTAAGATAATTTCGTTTCCTACAGTATTTGTAAGAAGTGGTTCCAGCAATTCCGGATTGATTTAAATGATATAGATCATCTGGAACAGTAAAAAAAAGAAGAGCATGAAATTTGATAGTTCTGCAGGAATAACTTCCTGGTTGTACACTGCTGGAGCTCGAACAGAAAGTCAGATTAACACCATCTGTAAACATTTATACAAGTTAGGGAAAACTTAAAAGAAAGTAGTTGGGACAACTATGAACTCACAGCTAAGGATAAGAGTAGACGTTTTGATTTTGAATCATTTCTCTCAAGATTTAAGAAAAAGAGCTTTCTACCTCCTGTGACGAAATGTGGATCCTCTACGACAACCCAAAAAGGGGAAAATCGAGCATTAATCCTGAGAAGCTATCATTCAGTACCGCAATATCGAATATCCACACCACAAACGATTTGCTGCAATCCAATCAAGTGGTCACTGCTGATCTTTATCAACAGCAATTGATTAGTATTATTGTTGCTCTAGAGCAGGGGTCTCCAAACTTTCCAGCCTTAGGGCCATACTGATTAATCTAGTAAGGTCCAAGGGTCAAAACCATTTCAATTTTCCTGCTATTTATTTATTTTATTTTAACTTTATGGTCTGCATAGGACCACTCTAGTCAAGTTATGGCTCAGGTCCTTTTTTCTCTTCTCAGCCCAATACTTCTTCATCCACTCTGATCGTAATTTCCTTTCCTCCTCCGGAATCACTCTTCCTGTCCTCTGTCTGTTGATCCTTGCTTGTAGTGCTGTGTGTTTGTCCTGCAATATCTTAAGTGCATCTGACTTGCACCTTAAATCTTCCATTGTGATGTGCAACTCTCTCATGTCTTCCTTAAGTTCTGTGATCCATCTAATATTGCTCTTACTATTCCAAAATTTCTCTATTATTCTCCTACTGATTCTACTTTCCGGTGTCCTTACTAGATGCCCCAAGAAAGATATTCGCTTCTTTCTCATAGTGCTCGTCACTGGTTCTATTTCGCTATAGGCGGTTTCATTGGAAGCCAGTCTCCAGACTCCATTTACTTGATAATTTTTATTCAAACAAGTTCTCACTATTCTCCTCTCTGTCTTTAGTATTCCATCTATTGCAACGGTGTTTGTTGTTTTGAATATTGTTTCACATGCATATGTAATTTGAGGTTGAGTGACCGTTTTGTAGTGTTTTAATTTGGTTGCTATTGAGAGACATCTTTTGTTGTATGTGTTCTTGGTCACATGCTGTGCTCTAACCAGTCTATCTATTCTACTTTGCCATGCTGGTTTTTCATTCAAATTGTATGTGATTATTTCACCTAAATATTTAAATCTTTCCACAATTTTTATCTCTTGGCTACCCAGTTCAATTTTGTTTACTAATGGAAGTTGAGTTGACATGATTTCTGTTTTTTCAAATGAAATTTTCAAACCAATATTCTGAGCTATTTCCTGTAAAGATTTTATTTGTTGTTTTGTTTCCTGAATGTTATTGGCCAGAAGAGCTAGGTCATCAGCAAACCCTAGACAATTCAAATGTATGTTGTCCTTTTTGGTTCCAATTTTTATATTTTTTGGGTTGTTCTTGTACCATTCTCTCATTATATACTCCAGTGCACAGTTAAAAAGAAGAGGTGATAATCCGTCACCCTGTCTCAAACCAGTTTTTACCAAGAATGGTTCAGAAAGTTCTCCCCTGAACTTAATTTTAGAAATTGTATTGGTTAGAGTAAGTTCTATCAATTTGATCAGTTTTGGGTGAAGTCCAAAATGTCTTAAAATTTTTAATAATGATGGTCTGTGTATGGAATCGTATGCTTTCCTGAAATCTATAAACGTTATCCAAAGGGGGTTGTTTCGTTTTCTATAATATGCCATGACTAGCTTCAAAGTAATTATTTGTTCTGTGCAGCTTCTCCAGGGTCTGAAGCCTCCTTGGTATTCACCTAGCTCTTGATCTAGTTGTTGTTTAATCCGATTATATAGTATCTTAGAGAAAATCTTATATGTGCCGTCTAGTAAGGAAATACCTCTGTAGTTGTCTGGATTACTTCTATCACCTTTCTTATGAAGTGGGTTGATTATAGCTGTTGTCCATTGTTCCGGGAACTTTTCTGATATCCAAACCTTATTTAATATCATGTGGAGGGAGGTCTGGGTTGTACTTCCGGCGTATTTCCACATCTCTGCAAAAACCTGGTCTTCACCACATGCTTTGTAGTTTTTCATTTCCTTAAGTGCTGTTTCAACTTCTTTTGCTGTAGGTGGGTTTATATTTTCCGGTTTAGTTTTTATAGGGGTCTGTGTATCAATAGATAAAAGTTCCTCAGGTTTATCACAGTTCAAGAGCTTGTTAAATGCTTCTGCCATGATCTCTGCATTTTCCTTATTATTATGTGCTGTTTTTCCATCCATATTTTTCAACAATAATGTAGGGGGGTTGTATTTTTGCAATTGTTTATCAAAGGCCTTGTAATAATCTCTCGAATTTGTTTTATAATAATTTTCCTCTATTGAGTTTATTAAATCTTTTTGATACTGTCGCTTAATTTTTTTAATGATTTTGGTGAATTCTTTTCTGACATTCTTGAGGTTAGTGGCGTTTTCTTCTGTTTTGTGAGTTTGAAATTTCAACCAAGCTTGATGTCTCTCCTCATGCATTTTGTCACAATCAGAGTTCCACCAGGCATGTCTCTTCCGCGGATTTAATGGGGCTAGATCTTTTGCATTCTGTTTAAGAATTGGTATTAGTTCTTCTAAATTGTCTGTTAGTCTTGTGGCTCCTGTTCTTTTCTGGTATTGGTCATTCTGGATTAACTGATGAGGGTCGTATGTCCTTTTCTCTCCCTCTGTGTTTTGTCTCTTCCTTCTTAAAGGGGTAAATTTAATCTTGATTTTTATTAAGTAATGATCTGAGCCGGTGTCCGTTCCTCTTAGAACTTTGACATTGTGGGTTTCCTTGTGAAAGAACTTGTCCATGCATACGTGGTCCAGCTGCCATTCCCCTTTTGTCCAGTCAGGATGTTTCCAAGTTTTGAGTTTATTTGGTTTTCTTTTAAAATATGTAGACTTGGAGATGAGTCCATGCGTTCTACAAATTTCGATGATTCTTTGGCCATTTCTATTAGTATATCTATGAGGAGCCCACTTTCCAACTACATCTCGATACTTCCTTTCTTTTCCCAATTGAGCGTTAAAGTCCCCTATAAGGATCTTGACATGATTCATATTTACTTTATTCATTGTCTGATCAAGGAGATCCCAGAAATTATCTACTTCTTGCATAGTTTTTGTTAGGAAGTTTTTTTCATTAGTGGGGGCATGGGCATTTATGATGGTGTAAAATTTGTTTGTGGTTTGTAAAGTTATAGTTGCAATTCTCGGTGAAATGGCTTTAAACTCAATTATGGAATCTATGATTTTCAAATTTACTATAAATCCTGTACCAAATTGGGGGCATTGCTTCATGACTCTTTGTCCTGGCCTCCCATTGTAAATTCTATATCCTTGTGATTCAAACGGATCTTCTGTTGAATTTCTCATTTCTTGGAGCCCTGCTAGTAAAATGTTTTGCCTGTCTAATTCATCTGTGAAGTTCTTGAGTTTTCCGGTTTTCAGTAGAGAATTTATGTTATGTGTTGCGATGTAGTTAATATGCTTATGTTTGATTCTGAATACATGTGACTTCGAATGCTCCGATTCATTCTTGCCTTCTAGGTGACTACCCACCGAATCCGATGTAGTCTTCTCCTTCCTCGAGGGGTTGGACGGTGGAAATTTTTTCCTAAAAGACCTTTCCATATCTGACTGTCGAAGGTTATCAACCTTAAGTGGAGCAAGCTCCAAGTTACAACTACGGTTGTTAACCATAGAGGATATTTATTCAGCCGCCACTAACATGTGAAACAGACGCTGTTGGGTACCGCCACTAACATGTGGAACCGTCGTACCCTTTGGTGCTAGTTTTGGTCCGCCCTGGGTATTTTATTTCCCCAGTACCCACCATATCTGGTGAGCATTCCACTATCCGCCACCTGTGGAGGCGCCCGGTAGGAGACTAGCAAACTCCCGCGGGTTTTCCTGCTATTATCTATAATTTCTAAACTATTCGCCGAGTACGCGCCCTAAACGAGCATACGATTGCTAAATTCGCTAGTTTAATTACGATTGTGTATTGTTATGACCGTGACACTCGACGAAATCTGGTAGTCAACAGCGGAAATAGGTAGTGGTAGTATCCTCTATCGCTAACAAATGGCGCTAGTAGTACTTTCGAAAGCGCAGTAACAATTAAACATTTGTGAATAACCTCGTTGGTTCGAGAAAGTTCTGGTGTATTCCACGCACTTCGAGATGGCAGTAATTGGAGTATAAAAAGTCTAGCGGCGCAACCGTGAGTCAGTCTGCTTAGGGAAGGCGAAGGAAGCGAAACTGTCTATTATGGAATAAAGTAGTGCGTAACCCCGTTTAAAAGACATCTTCGAACCAACCAACGCCCATACATAACAGTATTTTGATTTTACTTGTTGTTTTTGTGTGTGATTTACTAGTATGGAAAAGAAGCGAAAAATAGACAGTGAATGTAGAACATTCAAAGATCAATGGAACTTTCAATATTTCGTAATTGAGTCCAGTAATAAGTAATCTTTGTTTACGAAAATCAATATTGAAAAAGGGGCTCCAGCTTTCGTTTCTTGAAATCGCAAGATGTGGAAAACCATTCACCGATGGAGAAATGATCGAAGAATGCGTAATTGTGGTAGCCGAAGAAATGTGCCCCTGAAAAGGTTAATTTATTTAAAACTGTCAGTTTGTCAGCAAATAACGGGGCTCGGAGGGTACAAGACATCGCAGTCAACTGTCTGACAAAAATGGACATCTTTAGTGGATTTCTCTGGCCTTGGATGAGTCAACGGGTATGTCAAATACTGCTCAGGTGTTGAATTTTATTCGAGGAATAGGTAAAAGCTATGAAGTGTGTGAAGAACTTCTTGATATTGATAGTATTCACGGCACGACTACTGAGGAAGATATTTTTAAAGGAGTTGAAAATGCCATTAATAAGAAGAACCTTCGATGGAAAAACTTCATTCAACAAACTTCATTAACATCTATTACAACTGATGGAGGCAAAAACATGTTTGGTAAAAATAAAGGAGAAGTTGCACTTGTGTCAAAGGCTGTAGAAAATAATGGTGGTTCAAAACTATTAGTCTTACATTGTATCATTCATCAACAGTCCTTGTGCAGAAAATGTTTGGATATGTCTGAAGTTCTAAAACCAGTCATATCAGTTGTTAATATCATCAGATCCACGGATTGAGAGAAAAGAGATTGGAGAAAATTACTTACCAGATCATATTGCCGTACACTGGCTTGGTTGCGGAAAAGCCCTTCAGCGCTTTTTTGAACTTCGAGCAGAAATCGTTTTTTTTTTTAATGAAAAGCATTGCCCTCTTACCGAATTACAAAATAGCGGATGTCTGTGGAAGTTAACATTCTATGTCGATTTGACAAAACATATGAACGAACTGAATTTGAGATTGAATTGATTAAGAATTTGAGAAGTTGAAAACCAGCTTTTCCTTGATTTATACACTAATATCAAATCGTTCCGGCAGGAAATAATACTGTTTCAATCACAATTACGTAAAAAATGTTTCACATATTTCACACGTTTCTCACGTTTCAACATGTGAAATATTTAGCCACATTACTGAGACTGAGTTTTCCGTCGATTTTGCAATCGAATCTTTGAGTGCTTTGAAGATAGATTTTGATATTCGTTTCTCAGACTTTGATGTCATTGCGAATGAAATTAAGATTTTTCAAAATCCTTTTGATACTGACATTGAAACTCTAGCCCCGGACCTTCAAATGGAAATTATTGATTTATAGTGCAGTGATATAATTAAGAACAAATATCAAAACTCATCTTTGTTGAAATTTAATTTTTTTATTTAAGAGTCTTCTACTGATACAATTGGTAGTACCAGTATTTCCACCTTCGACGCTTCCACTGGAACTCATAGGCTATTTTCTGTTTTTGGTACTACGTACTTGTGTGAGAAAACATTCTCCAAAATGAAGTACACAAAGAATGTTTACATATATAAGTTAATCGATGAGCATCATAAATCTCTTTACATAATTGATACAAGTAAAATTGGTCCACAACTACAAACTATTGTCAGTGGAAGATCACAGTTACATAAATCTCATTAGTATTTTTTACAAGTGGACACTCCGTGGTTTCATTCGCGTTAATTTAGCTTTTCCGTTCCTGAGGGATTTTCAGGATAAAAATTCTAAGTGTGATTCAGGATATATACATTCCAAATATCGAGATACATACATATTCGATACTCTTTACTACAACATAACTACTCAGAGTGAAACAGCGGGATGGTTACTAGTTTATAATTTAGAGGGATTCATTTCAATTATTTGTTAGTTATTATGCTTAAGTTAAATTTTTTACGTATTATACTTGTCATTAAGCTTTACCTAACAAGTAGATAAAATCGAGTTACTATTATTTTGTATTTATTTATCTAACTTATCACAGCAACAAAACAACAATAAGCCATTAGCAATTTCGGGCCGGATTGATGACACTGGCGGGACAGATTTGGCCCGCGGGCCGTAGTTTGGAGACCTTTGCTCTAGAGGAAAAGGGGCCCTGGCAAGGCAGGAAGGGAGCAATTTCTAGAGTACTTGGCGTATTTTCCAGACTTGAATCATTTATATTTTTATCTATTTCGATCCCAGTAACATTAACTGATTAGTAGCCGTTTCACATATCTTGAAGAAAACCTAAATGAATTTATCACTTCTAAACCACCATGTTTCTTTTAGATTTTGGGTGCGACAGATAGTTGAAAGGTGGCGAAAGTATATAGAAAGTATAGAGATTACTTCGAAGACTAAGTTTATATTAGTATTTTTCATAAATGAATGTAAAATGTAGGCAAAAATGCCGAGAGATGACCTAATATAATCGATTCATGCCGTTTTTATTACTATAAACAAAGAACGGAATTGACAATGATGACGGATTTGTTCCCTATTTTGTTCAAGATTATAATTTTTTATTACTGGTAAACAGATGGCCGAAGATTGACGTGCTTCCATGGCGCGAAACCTATGAAACATGTCATGTATTAATAAATGTTATTCTATTAACGTAACCCATTTGTTCAGCTTTCACGATTTCCATTGTGGCTGTAAATGGTTCCATCACTTACTTTTTATATACTTGAAAATCCTTGGCATATAATATTTGACTTGATTCATCATCACTATTTGTTAAATTGACAAGTAACGGTCTTTGTAATTATAGTGTTTGTTCAGTGATCCATCAGCGGAAAAAATATTCTGTCTAGAATGCTTTTTCTTCCACTGTTAAAGATACTTGGCAACATATTTCTGCAGCCTTTGACCGGAGTTAAAATTTATATAACGGACATGCCTGAATTATAATGCATTGGATTGTTATTGCTAAGATGCAAAAAATGTATTTATAATATCATTGGCATAACTGTATAGGTTCATTAATTACATTATTAAAGTTCCATACATATTAATGGTAAATTGCTTTAGTGAATATTTTATTGTTTATACTGTTTATAGCTTTTTTGTCTGAAATATTTCAAATTACAAAAGAAAAACAAATATTATTTTATATGGAAATTCTGCTTAAATTAGATTGCATGTCAGTGGCGGCTCGTGGGTTTTTAAAATGGAAGGGCGTAGAACAAAATACTGCTGCCGAAGAATATAATATGATATTTTGCTCTGAAAAATTGTTTACTGTGATAAAAGCTGCAGGACTGCCCCCAACGCCTCAAAGCCCTTCCTCGCGAGCCGCCATTGTTGCATGTATCGTTCAATGTTAACACGTTTTGTTTTCTTTTATTCAGCTTCATCGTTCCACGCTAATATGGATTTATATAGGAGAAATTACTAATTAAGAAACTGTTTAAAGAGTTATATGAATAAAATATTTTATCATTCATACAATGATTTTAAAGCAAACAAAAGTGATCATGACACTATTTGAAATTCATTACGGTTTTCAATCAAATTTGATATAAAAAAATATTCCAAATACCCAGTATATACCTTATTTGTTCTTATTGGGATTGTTTAGTATGCTACTAAGCTAAGTAGTATTTCTTCATCATCATCCTATTTATTCATCCAGGTATCTCCGAATGTAGATCTCTTCCAGTTCTTTCTATCTTTGTCTCTCACGTGCCGTTTTTTCCATGCCAATCTTCCGTGTTTCTTTAGGTCATCCACCCATCTTATTTGTGGTCATCCACTGTTTTTTGACTTTCATATGGGCGCCAATTTTGGATGACATGGTTCCACCTATTGTTTGAGAGCCTTTGGTTGTGTTCTGCAAATTTCCATTTAAGCCTGGCAGCATTTAAACAGAATATAACATACTGATGCCAGTATTTCTTATATTCTGTTAAAAATAATAAGATACTAAGAATTGACATCGAAGAAACAGGCGTCTTCGGGCATGATATTAGAGCAGAAGCAGCTATTACTGCAGGAATTATGGTGAGAGGTGAGAGGTGGGAGAATTATGGTGAATTATGAGAGGAAGTTTATGTACAGTCCACCATGTAATGAAAATATTACAGACCATTTTTAAGTTATGATATATTTTGTGTATCGATAGCGATGCTTGACTTCAAAACCACTCGATTGGTATGGAATACTACAAGAAGACGTATAATATCTAATTCGGTCTATTTCTTGCAGCATGTAGTCTAAAAGAGGGAATAGCACACAAATATTACAACAGTAATTCAATAAAACATACGACGGTTGATTTTTAAGTATGTCATGATGAAGAATGATCCTGCGTTGCTGGTTGTTTTTTTTATTTCTTCCAATACTTCTGGCAAACAAATCATTGAGTACCAATTACAACTGACCGTTCTACGATCCTCTAATAGCAGTGTAGCCAGATGTCCATTTATCCCAAAAAAATAGGCGATCATTTGCTTCCAAGTGCTTCTTGCGCGAACAATTTTTCTTTGGTTTGGCTCATTTTGAAAGACCCATACAGTCGACAGCTGTTTACTTTCGGGCTCACACGCACAGATCCAAGATTCGTCATCTGTGTAGATTTTATACACGGCTGATGATACATCACGATTGTATTTTTTGAGCATTTCTTTACACTAATCGGCAAGAGCCTTTTTTGAGTGATTGTTAAATTATGCGGAATCCAATGCACACATATCTTTTTCACGGCTCCACGTTCATGCAAAATCTTGTGTATGCTTGTCATACTAATGCCCAGGGATTCCTCAATCTCACATGACGATCTTGCTTTATCAGTTCGCGCACAGTATCTGCGTTTTCTGGCATAACAACTGATTTTGGATAACTTTTTTAAAATCGTCCGTGAGCGAACGCCGTCCACGATTCAATTCACTAAAAAAGTGATATACAGTGGTTTTAGGTGATACTTCATCGCCAAAAGTCGAAGTGAGTTGATCGATACACGTCGAAAGTCGTAGTAAATCATCCCACGAAAATTCTCAAAAGTTAATTTTATTATTTGACAGATATGAAATTTAAACACAATGTCAATTCAACTGTCAATTCAATGTCAATTCAATTGTTATCCGGATACATAAATAGCAATCCTTCTTTGTTGTTTTTCAATATATTTATTGAATACGTCGCAGTAACAGGTCATTGTTCTATCACTTAATATAAATGGTCTTTCAAATCGAGCCGTTTTGTTTATTCTCGAATGAAACACAGAATTTGCGTAGATTTCAAATACTTTTTATTGATAATTGAAGCATAGTGTATGACATTTAAATACGAATGACAATATCTGCCAAATCATTGTAACTCCACAGACTCTTTTGTCAAAATTTTGGTTGATACTTTGGCATAAACGTGGCTCTATCTCACCAATAACTCCACAGACTCTTTTGTCAAAATTTTGGATGACACTTTGGCATAAACGTGGCTCTAGCGCACCAATGACTCGAATAATTTCATTCTTTAGTTCAGGAATCGATTATGGATTGTTCTTATAAACCTGGCTTTCCTGTAACACCAAAGAAAATAGTCTAACGGTGTCAAATCACATGATCCGGGTAGCGAATTAATTAATTAGCGAATTAAAGTTTCATGTAATAACATGTCCGGGAGTTTTTTTTCTCTCGATAAAACAATTGTTCCATTAGCAGAGTGAGGTGTAGCACTATCCTGTTGGAACTACATATCCTCCAGATAAATATTATTCAATTTAGTCCAAAAAACCCAGGTATCATTTCACGATATCGAACATTATTCACAGTTACAGCTTCACAAGCAGCATTCTGAAAGAAATACGGCCCAATTACATCTCCTGACCATAATGTACACCAAACAGTGGCTCGTTTAGGATGTAAAGGTTTATCATAAATCAATCGTTTCCTTACCCCAAATGCGGCAATTTTGTTCATTAAAATAGCCACCAATTTCAAAAGATAAGTTTTTGAGAAAAATCATCTCTGTTTTTTTGATCCAATTGACAAATGCACGACGTTTTGAATAATCCAGTGGCTTTAGTTTCTGTGTTATTTGAACCTTAAAATTGGTTATCATCGACCTATACCTATTGCTGGTGATAGTTATGGCGGCCAGCTTCATTTTGGAAGAAGTACAGGCCAGTGACCCCCTCGGACTAAAATCCACACCAAACCGTGACTTTTGCTGAATGTACTTTCAAGTGATGGGTCTCATGTGGACTGTTATCTCCGTAAATGCGACAATTTTGCTTGCTGACATAATCATCAATTCCAAAATGGGTCTCGCCTCTGAAGATGATTTTCCATCCGGAACCAGGGTCTACTTCCAACTGCTCCAGAGCCCAGTCTGCCAGTACTCGACACTGCATATAGTCGTTTATCTTCAGTTCCTGGTTTAACTGAATTTAGTGCGGGTGCGTGCCCAAATCCCGATGCAAAAGTCACCAAGTTGAGGTCTGCGTAAGGTTAAGTTCTTGGGCGCGACGAAGAATTGACTGCTTCGGGTTATCGTGCTCACTCTCGTTAACTACAGCAATGTTTTTACATATCTCATGTTTGGATGATATACGTGCATTGTTTAGATGTTTACTGAACCAATTAGGTTGTAGTAGTAATACCAGGATGATAACTAAACAGGATGATTGCTCAACTGAGTACTAATTTTGATAGTAAAGTTTAATGACTTGCACGCGTGTTAACACTGTAACTTTTCGTGATGATTTGCCCAACGTTAGTTACTATTCCTCCAAATTTATCAACTGTTGTCTCATCAACATGGCTGCTAAACGCTGCGCAAGTTCGAACACTCATTTTAGAATATACCCTGAGCTCTTCTCTGCCATTCGGGTCCAATATACATAATAATGTCATCAGTCTATCGAGTTTTTGGTCTACTCCGTGGACGTTTGCGATCAAGTAGTATCCAGTCCAGGACCGCCCTGGTCCATCTTTTGTCCCATTGCCTCGCTACATGGCCTGCCCACTTCCATTTCAATTGCTTTATTCTTCCAACGATATCACTCACTTTCGTTTGTTCTCTGATCCATGTGCAGGTCTTTCTATCCCGTCTAGTAATGCCAAGCATACATCTTTCCATTCCCCTCTGTGCTACTCGAAGTTTTTGAACTGACTGTGATGTGAGCATCCAGGTCTCACTTCCGTATGTCATAACGGGCAGGACACACTGATCAAAGACTTTTCTTTTCAGGCAAAGTGGTAGTTTGCTCTTAAACACTATGTTGAGCCTGCCAAATGCCTGCCAGCCACATTTAACGCGTCGCTCCACCTCCCGGACGGTAACCCCTTCCATTGAAACCCTCTGTCCAAGATATATATAGTGATTCACAACTTCCAAATCCATTCCTAAAAGAGAAATCCTTTTGTCCTCAGCAAATTTATTGAACATGACTTTGACTCTTCTCCTGGTTTATCTTTAAGCCAAATGGTGATGAAAAATGGCAAGGCTCTAGGAAAGGATAGTATATATATATATATATATATATATATATATATATATATATATATATATATATATATATATATCTATATATATATATATATATATATATATATATATATATATATATATATATATATATATATATATATATATATATATATATATATATATATTAATTCACCAATCCAATCGAAAAGCTATGATAAGAATTAACATTGTTAAAGCTTTTTTGTTATTATGATTAAGCTCTACATTATACCCAACATCACTATATCGTAATGACAAAGATATTATTTTAAAATCGCAACCAAAATTATTTCAGTTTGTCAGTGAGTGCATTTAAGTTCGATTTTTAACAAAAAAATATTCTGTACGCGAATATCAAGATATGTTTCTTATTTACTCGAAAGCTATCCAAATTTCCGAAGAACCCAGGTGTATTTACGGGTTACGATGCCCCGGAAGACGGCTTCTAGTTCGGCAAATATTTCTCCAGAAGTCGTTCAGAAAACTTTTGGATACGGATACTGTGGTTTGAAAATTTCAAGACTGTAGGCGGTAGCGAGAAATCGGTCCTCAAGTCGATAAATCGAAATAAACAAGAGGATGAGACGGTTCTGTGGAAATATACACGACGTTGCCGTTGTTAAGACAATTCAAATTAACTTTGCGTTTTTTTTTTCCGCGGAAATGGACACATGTTATAAGGACATTTTTTATTCAAAAAACCATAAAAAATCTTTCGATGCATTTACGAAAGTACTTTCCCACATATCCAGTAATGTAAACTCTTTATCTTAAAGGTTACTTTTAAGTTACAGCGACGACAGCCTTTCGCCGGTGGCATTTGGATCATAGGTCACGGATGGATTGCACAGGCACGTCATTAGGGTGCCACTCATTTCTTCGGCATCATAAAAGATAATAAAAGCAGACCTTAAAACTGAGAAACGGTTTATTTACACTTAAAAGACTCAGTAACAGTAATAACTATTTAATACTCACAAACACAAATTTAGAGACTAACATAAAAAACAAAAATAAACAATTATAACACAAAAGAGAATGATCTAACTGTGGTCTCCACAACTATCCTACTTAACTATGCATATAAAGTGAAAAATTCAATCTCTAACAAACATTCTCATAATATTAGGGCTCTCTGGCGTACAAGAAAATTAAAATAAATTATCTGAATTCAACCTAAATTAAATGAATCAAATTATATAGCCTTATTAAACGATGGTAGTCAAATTGTGATTTGAGTAATCAATGATGAATACTAATGTAAATAGTAATAAAACAATATCTAGCCTTATCCTTTTTTGGTGCTGTTCGGTTATCCAGCCTTTGGATTGTCCAGTTATCAAGATGGGCAATTACTGAACAGTTCAGTGTTCAAAACGCTTGGATCCCAAGAAGTCTGGAGCCTACAATGACTGGGGTCCAAGAAGTCCGTAGTCCGGAATGCCCATGGACTAAGATGACTATAGTTCAAGATGATTGGGTTTATCAGCGGGTTCAGCTTCTAGATCGCTCTCTGTCCTGTCGGCGCGGAGACATGTGTTCAGCACGAGGCGGGATGTTCGACGGCCTCGACAGTCGACCCGGAGCATACAGGGGCTACAACTCTGTAAATAAATATAGGTTTGATTCTATGGTGTCATTGGAATGTGATTTTATAGATTTTTATCCTTTTTTAATTATTACTTCTAATATTCAAATACCCTCAAAAACAGAAATTCCATAAATATTGTAAAAAGAACATGAAATTGATGAATAACTCATATCAATTAACTATTGGGAAACTATTAATTCACCACTTTAAATAATCTACCGTTTATGGGGTATAATGAAAAGTAAAATAATCTTCTGAACATTGATTTATCAATTACATTTAATTACGAATTCTGAAATACTATTCAATGAAAAAAATTATACTACATGTTCATTTCGCTTGCGTCATTTTGGTGTATTTCTATTAAGACAAATACGTTCGCTGATTTATGGCAATAATAATTTTAGGCGTAAGAGTTTAAAATTCAGTCTATATCCTTTCGACAAATTGATTCAATTTGAATTCAATTAAATTTACTGGATTGACAAATAATAATGGTCATTTAATGTTCCATTTTCTCTTTTCACTATATTGTCAGCAAAAGTATTTTATAGGAAGGTAATTACACATTTTGAAATTGAGTATCTTAATTTTGTTAAGAAAACGCAGCGTAGCGCGTAGATAATCATATTGAATATGTTCAACATTGTAAAAGATTGTTCAATAAGAGTGTCAGAACTGGAAATGAGACACAATGATGATAGAAACGATAATCCGGAAATTTGTATTATATTTTGAAGAACAAATAATGGCATTATGTTTTGAAAATACTGTAGTTCAAATATCCTTCTTTGCTTCGTCTGATCGTATGCATGTGGAGACCCTATGCTCGATTATTATTTCACACATATGGTCAACGTTTTGTTTAAAGTGTTCTTGGTTATTTATGCAAATCAAAGGTTTAACATAATCAAAGGTTTAAAAATAACTAAGATACATGAGATAGCATGATTTTAGTGGCCAGTTGACGAATGAACGTATACAGGAAGCTATACTTGCAATAAATCGATTGCCTGGCGATATGTGTGACAAGTCGTATTATCAACTTGAAACAAAACATTCTTTATATCAACATTTATCAGCTCAGGCCAAAACAATTCTACTGATATATTTGTATAACGTTCACCATTAACAGTAGAATGACATTATCATCGTCTTCCAAAAAATAAGATCCTATAACGCCTTTAGGCCGGAAGTCGCAACAAAAAGTGACTTTCTGAAGATGAAGAGGAAACTCCTGAATCATTTCAGGATTTTCATGGGCCCAAATTTTGCATTTATACTTGTTCAGAAACCCATTAAGCCAGAAGTACGCTTCTTCAGAAAAAAACAATCTCCCCCAAAATTTCATCAGATGAAGCTGAGAGAGACATTTGAACCGTTAAAATTACAGATCTTCATCCGCTTTCCAGGCGTTGAGCTTGAACCCAGCTGATGACGCTTTAAGGCCAGAAACCGGTCCTGGGAGACGCTTGCTGGCGCTTTGGATGGCGGATGGGGGAACGACAAAACACCAACGTGGACTGTGGGTATATTTTCTTTGTTTTTAATATCTTTCTCCACGAGCCCACTTCATCGTTATTTTTGAACAGACCTGGTGCTTACCCGAGGTTCGACGGGCCACGAACGGTCCCGCACAGTTTGTTTGTCTCGACAATCTCCTGGGCGAAAAATGCTTTAAAAATCTAGAAGATGCAAAAACTTCCTTCAACTATTTTGGGCCTCCGGAATTTTAGGCAATTCATATAAATAAACTGAATATCGATATAATATACCAAAAATATGTTGATTGTAATGGTTTATATTGCGATTAATAAAGTTTTGTGTGAGCTGGAATACGTGCATTTCAATTTAATAGTTAAAAACCGCAATAACTTTCTTAACAGTCTGACCAAACCAAACCTCCCGGAGAGTAGAGTTACTACTTGGAGCTTTACTATATTCATCAAAATACGTACATATTAGATATTCCTTTTGTCGCGGTTTCCCCTTAGTTTAGAAAATATGAAAATTCTCACTTGACACAACACCTACCACATGAACATTTGCCGAAAGTTTTATTCCGCCATTAATGGGGATATATTCAGATTCATAGGTAAGCTCATTTTTGAGAATGAATAAAAGGTACGTCTCACCGAAAACAGGACTTTTTAAAAATAGTTATTTCTAGTGATACCATCTTTTGATGTTGGAAATGTGCATCCTTCACTGATGTTTGGACACAATTTCATGCCATTCGGATCATTAGAAGTCAAGTTATCCCGCTTAAACTGTCAGTGTATTTATACCATCGGTCGAAAAATTAACATCGAACAAATAGCGAATATTAGGTTTTGTTTTAAATTTTGTTAAACATTCACTGAAACGTTTCAATTAATGAAACAAGTATATGGTAAGGATTGTTTATACCGTGGCAAAGTCCACGAATAGTTTAAACGGTTCAAAGAATGTCGTGGGGACAAGGTGAACAAGGACGACGAATATTCTGGTTCAAAAAATTCCGTATTTACTCAAACTAATATTGAAATTGTGCGTGAATTTATAAAAAATGAACCAAAACTTCCATTGCGGTACATGGAAATGGAATTAAACATGTCCAACGATTTAATTTATCACATTTTGATCGATCATTTGGAACTTCGGAAGGTTTGTGCACGCTTTATTCCACACAAATTGACTGACGACCAAAAATTGCTCCGAATCCAACATTGCAAGGACTTGATTAAAGTCGAAAAGGGACGACAACTTCGAAATACAGAATTGTTACTGGTAATGAGACGTGATGTTTTCAATATGATCCCGAAACCAAGCGTCAAAGTTCCTCATAAAAGCACCCGAACGAGCCAAATCTAAAGAAAAAGTGTCTCGAGAAGTCAAAAATCAAAACAATGTTGATTTGTTTCTACAATGTGGAGGGAATTGTGCACAAGGAGCTCCTTTCACCTGGTCAAGCCATCAATGCTGTATTGTATTTTAGTGTTATGAAGCGTCTGTTGTCGCGTATTTGTCGTGTGTGGCCGCGATACCGTCAACAACGACGTTACCGTGTTACCGACAATACCGTTCGACGCTCATTTCTGATTTTTTAACCAAAAATGATATTTTAACCATCAATGATTAACCATACTCACCTGATTTCGCTCCCTGCGACTTCTGCCTCTTCGAAAAACCTCATTTATCGATGAAAAGATAGCGTTATGCCGACATTGAAGCCATTCAAAAAGCGTCGACCACCATTCGGACCATTCGGACCGTGCAAAACATTGTATTGCTACGCTATTGATACGCATTGTATTGATACGATACGATAAGGACACTATTTTGAATAAAAATAATCATTTTTGCAGAAAAAATAAATATTTTGTATTTCTTTTGAAAAAGTCCCGTTTTCCGTGACAGGCACCCTGTATTACATCAACGTTAGACATTTAGTAGTCAGGAAAGAACCAGGCACGTTTGAGGTTCGTAAACATAATAGTGATGTGTGATGTTCCTAAAGCATCAAAATGCAGATATTTCAGTCATTTTATTTTGAAATCATAAATGGCAACTGCTCAACTTTCGCATTATTATTAAAAAACTTTTCTTTAGACACTGAATTATAGAAACCTATCACAATACAATTTACACTGTGTGTGAAGATACTATAACTTTTGTATGGTTGTTAACCATTAAATATTCATTTTTTTTAAATGCTACAATAAACTTTGATTGAGATTTTTATTATTTTGTTGAAAATACGCCACTATTTACCGCGTAAACAATAAATTGTCAAGTTAACTGCATCTGGTTGCAAATATATGTCTCGCAGCAGGATTACAGATGCTCGCAAAATGAAGGGATTTTATTTACCATGAACTTGTTTAAAGCGGCTGGAGTTTCCTCTTTGAATTCACCACACCGTTATTTGATTATAGAAACTTGATTCATGCCACAGTTTGCATTCCATAAAACCATAATTTCTTAGAAAACATTTATAGGGAAGTTATTTGAAATTGTTATTTAAAATTTTTAAAATTTATTATGACAATTTTAATGATATATGATAAAACCATTCTCTTTCAAATTTGAGCTTTGTCGATAAATGTTAAGACGTACTTCAAAAATCACACGGGTGTTTTATTGAGTGTCCGTGTCCGCGAAAAATTCATATGGTTCATATGGCAAACTTCTTTATTTTTTGTCTTTCAGAAATGAATTTCATTTTTCGAAAAAAAATATTTACCGAAAAATACATTGTGAAAGAAAAAAATCGAGCTCAAATATATAAGATGTCGGTGTCCCAAAAATGTAAAAATATGACCTTAAAAATGTCGTGGAAGGCCTAGTAGTTGGCAAATATACAAGCACAAATATATTGGTATTTGGAAAATACGCATTACCTGAAAATCGACTTATTCAATCCTAGTTTTAGTTAAAAAAATCAGTCTCTAAATATATCATTATATCACTTATACAGTGTATTAGTAAGACTACTCTATCTCTACTCTATCTAGTACTCTATCTAAAAATCTAGAGGTACTTTGGAAAAAACCCAGGCATTTTTAGAATCAGTGTATAAATACTTTTGGAATCAGTATAAAAATAAAAATTTTATTTTTCTGGCACCACGACAATTTTTTTTTGTTGGGGGTGTAATTATTGTCCTATTTTCATATTTGTCATGCACATAACACTGCATCACTGTCGTCTCTTAGTCTACCATCAAATTCGGATATTTATATAAAATCGTTCAATTATTTTTGAATTTTGATCTCGGAATGATATTTCCAATAACTACCCATCAATCATACTTTTGGATAATTGGACTGGATAATATATTAATCCATAACGCTTTATTAATTTGTGGTGAATATCTCTGTGCTATAACTGTTATTTCGCACAATGGTAAAACGACAGATTCTTTTGAAACCTTCTTCGATGTCATGCAGGGTTGCGTTATCGTCTCAGTTTTATTCAACATCTTTATGATGGTATTGATGTTTATCGTATATAGGAAGCTGGAGAATCGAGGCATTGTGATACGCTATAGGACTGATAGAGGCCTCTTTATTCTGTCCCGCCTTAAATCCAAAACCAAAACCCGAATACGCTTCATCACAAACCTGTGCTTTAATAACAGATGATCTTACACTTCGACAAATTCTTAATACATATATCTGGACGTCTGAAGCATTAGGTTTTAAGAATAACGTAAATAAAACTAAAGTTCTGATTGTTCGTGGTAATTTATCCGTACACAACAACATTTATGCATTTGGTTCTCCATTTGTGTCTGTGGAATTTTTTAGCTATTTGGGTAGTCTCAACAGAATTAGCGGTACTCTTAGAGTCTTCTAGGAACTTCGCCAACAATTTTCGAGAATCATGACCCGTCCTTCAAGGTAAGGGTAGCTGTGTACCTAACCCTGTGCTTACTTGATCACCCCTTGCTTACTTACTGTTGTAAATCGTGTGTACCTTATAGCAAACATCTGAGGGTTTCAAGAGCACACAGCAACGTTGTATTAGGGATATAGTGCGGATCACATGGTCTCATAAAATATCAAATCAAGGAGTCCTCAGTGGAGTGGACTATTTGAGGGTAGAGATTTCGTGGGGAGCGGACAGCTATGTTGGGCAAGGCATTTCACCAGGCTGGATGACCACCGTCTACAAAAGTGTATATTAAATTGCGAACTGACCTCACCTCAGGCAAAGAGGTAAGAAACTTCGTTACAAGTCCTGCCCAGCATGTCCTGAATGTGGTCGCGTCATCTCGTCCAGAATAGGTTTCTTTAAGCACAGAAAGCGGGTATATCCGCTAATCTTGGATGTTAAAAGAATAAACTTGGATTCGACTACCCAATATTACTTGTACTCGGGTTATAACGTATACGGTACCCCCTCCCCCCAATGGTAATGCTTTTGACCATATGGATAGGTGTGTTTAACTTATACTGAGTTTAAGAGAAATCACTTTGTAAATCTTTCATGGGTTGTAATTATGTGTATTCTGTAATTATGATGATTATTACAAAAATGTAAACCAACTTTATAAATACGAGGGTTGCTATTTATATATACGGAATTGGTCACAATGGTGTTGCTATACGTACTCAGTTTTGTCATACGGACGATATTTGTGTTGCTTACTGTCTTGAAAATTTCATCTCAGTCAAAAAATGGAATTAACTCGTTAGAATTTTCGTGCGATGATTTAATACGACTTTCGACGTGGACTATCTCAGCAACAGTGCATCGATCAACTCACTTCGACTTTTGACGATGAAACGTCATTTAAAACCACTGTACATCACTGGTTTAGTGAATTCAACCGTCGTTCGCTCACGGACGAATTTAAAGAAGGTTATCCAAAATCGGTTGTTGGGTCAGAAAACATCGACACTTTGCGCGAACTGATATTGCAAGATTGTGATGTGACATACCGTGAGATTAAGGCATCCCTGGGAATTAGTATGACTAGTATACACAAGATTTTACATGAACATTTAGCCGTGAAAAAGATTTGTGAACGCTGGATTGCAAAGCCAAGTTGGTAGCACAGAAATGCTCTAAAAATAAAGTACGTGGTACCTCAAAAGCCGTGTACACCTGTACAGATAACGAATCTTGGTTCTGTGGTTATGAACCTGAAAGTAAACAGCAGTCGATTGTATGGGTCTTTCAAAATAATAAATATACAAATATGTAACAAAAATTGTTCGTGCAAGAACCACTTCAAAGCAAATGGTTGGCTGTTTTTCTTGGATAAATGGGTATGTCACAGTGTCACTAGAGAATCGTAGAACGGCCAATTCTAAATGGTTCTTAATCATTTGATTGCCAGAAGTCTTTGAAGAAATTTAAAAAAAAACCAGCTACGCAGGATCATTATTTATCGTGATAACAGGAGCTCTCACACATCGGACCTAAGAGTTCATTATTTGATCGGTCAGAACATCAAATTGATGGGTCATCTGCCATGCAGTCCTGATTTGACATGCAATGATTTTTGTGCTTTTTGTTCCCGCCCGTGAAGAATAAACTGTATGTTTTGAAGATACCTCAATCGGAATGGAAAAAGTGCTTTGAAAATTGGCTCAAATGTATGGAAAAGTCATTGCGGAGAATATTTTAAAAAACAATAAAACCATTTTCAATGATAAATATTTGTTTTTATTTGTTAATCCGGATGCATAGATAGCAACCTTCGTACAAATATTTACCCTATACATAAATCGTTCTTGCGATATCATAGATAAAATTTTTTAAAAAATGTGTTAATATTTTTTATTGTTGATTTTTACTTGTTTCTAATTTTTGTGGTAGGGTCATTTTTATTTTGACGAAGTCTTCATTATCTAGAAAGTTTATAATTTTTGTTTCGTAAGTTTATTTTTCTAGGACAATTTTTAGTTTAGATATTATAGACGAAATTTTTGGTTTATTATAACCAAACAGCATAACCAAAAATTTCCTGGACCTTTCAATATCCAAACGAAATAATAAATTAGAATTTAATATCTATAGAAAACCCACATACTTACAATATAAAAATTACAACACAATCCAGCCCTTTACACATAAATATGCAGCATATAAGTCTATGATCCACCGAGCTTTCACAATTCCATTATCTGAAAATAATCGAAAAATAGAAATGCAAAAAATAAAACTAATAGCACAAAATCACGACTTCAATGAAAAATAATTTAGTTACTTAATATATAAAAAACGGAAACAATTATTAATTCATCAAGTATAATCAAAAGTAATACAAACAAATGATAAAAAGATGTGTGAGTTAAATATCTCGATTCATTTTCAGAACAAATAGCTCGTTCTTTAACTCGTTCGTTAACTAATAAAATACTTTTTAATGCCAAAGATAAAACATCAAAAAATAAAACATCTGGAGTTTATATGTTAAGTGGCAACGAGTGCAGTAGCTGCTATGTTGGACAAACAGGCCGAAATTTTCAGACCAGATTCAAAGAATACAAATCTGCGTACCTATTAAAGAAACAAAATTCTAATTTTGCCAAGCATTTCATAGATACCGGACATATATTTCCCGATATTACAAATTTAAAAATTTTACATACAGCACCAAAAAGCAAAACATTAAACGTTTTAGAAGCGATTGATATTTATACATATAATAAAGTCCAGTCTAGAGAGTTGTTACAAGTTCAGACAGATCTCCGAAATTCCCCATTATATAAAATATTGTAAAATATTAACCCTAATAAAAGTGTAAAATTAGGTACATAGGACAAACAGCTGTAATGCCTTAGTTTTAAAATAGTGTTTGAGAATGTAACATTGTTTTACGAAACTATAGTCACACAAAGTTAAAAAATAAAAGATAGATAACAAAGTAAAAGATGGTTTTATTCGATGATTAATACTTATAGAACTTTTATAATTTAACACCATGAAGTAGTTTTAAAATAAATTGGGAAATTGCACCTGCCAATCTAAAAACGTGTTTGTTGTAAAATTATTTCACTTTTCTGGGAATTAACTTTGGTCACATTCTCATACGCAGTCTGAAATAACAAAAGATATAAAATACCAGTTATAAATTTCGTTGGTATTTGTAACCTCCTTTTGCTTAGTGCAAGTTAACACTGCCAGTTTTTTTAGATAATTCAAAAATTAAAACACTATCGGTAAAGTGAAAAATTCTCATTCACAGTCTGAAATAACAAAAGATATAAAATACCAGTTATACATTTCGTTGGTATTTGTAACCCACTTTTGCTTAGTGCAAGTTGACACTGCCAGTTTTTTTAGATAATTCAAAAATTAAAACACTGTATCGGTAAAGTGAAAAATTATAATATATACAATAATAATTGGAATACGGTGGTGTAATTATGCAACGCTGTTTTTGTTGAAAGCGTAAACAACTTGTACGCGAGGTTTCGAAAGATATTAATTTTAGATTTTTTGCAAATGTATTTTTCTTAATAAAAACTTGTTTCACGAATGGACAGTTGTTCAATTCTGCCTTAATAATAATTGTAAGGTGGATTTTTTCTATAATAAGTAGGTAGCAAAATTGTTGTATTTATGTATTTATATGTATTAGGTAATTGAAATAGCGGTTAAATACATATTGGTTTTGCTGCAAAACATATGATAGCAAATAGGCAATTTATTTATTTTTATATTAGAATTTTTATTTAATATTTAATTTCAATAATTCTTTTGAAATCTGATATACTACTGCGATCAAAAAGTAGGGTGACCTTTTAAGTAAAACCCAAATTATTAACTTATTGATCCAAATGTATTATATCTCGTTCAAAATATTCCTCTGTCACTACAATACATTTATTCGAACAATTATTGCTATGTGAGATGGTACCTTATTCTTTTTCTTTAATTGACTCTAATACCATTCATAAACACTGTTTTTGTCACACGATTTTTTTAATTATATTTGATCGTACTTATCTGCTCTCATTACAAAAACAATGTTATTTTTGTCTAGTCACCCTCAGTTTTTTTTTGTGACAGCTACATATTCAATATCACTTCATATACTTATTTATATTTGAATAACGTCATTTTTGAAGTTAGATAGCTATTATAGTCAACAAATTTAAATTTATTGATATTCGTTAAGGATGTAGCTATGCACTGAAACTGTTTATATAACCCGGATACTTTTTGTTACGTGTGTGGAGAATTAACTTTTACCTCTCAGCGTCGAAATTTCACGCCATTAGTAACCAAACATTATTTGGGTTACTTTGGTTTTCCTGTGCACCATCAAAATACATCCTAGGTTCCACATATATCCTGTGTAAAATGTGTGAGACTTTTATTGGGTTGGACTAAGGGATCTAGACATATGCCCTTTACTGTGCCAATGATTTGGACTGAACGAACAAATCACGTAAGTGATTGTTATTTGTGTTTGACTACTATAAAGGGTATCGCAACTAAATAGAAACACACCATAAAGTAGCCAGACCTAATTTGCAAAAAGTCTAATCCCTCATAGTGACGAATTATCTGCGCCAACATCTTCAAATCCATTAGAAACTCAAGAAGCTGCTGTTAGTCAAGAAGATAACTTAGAGACAAAGTGCGACTCAACTTATGAACCAAGTACTTCAAAAGAATCATTCTTATTGATACAAGCAATGTGACCTAAATGATTTGGTACGTGATTTACATTTATCTAAAAAACACTCTGAGCTTTTGGGATCTATATAAAAACGCTGGAATGTACTTTCTCCCAGGACAATAATTTGCTATTTTTGCTATCGGGATGATGAATTAAAGTCATATTTTTCTCAAGCAGATGATTTGGTTAATTCTAATGACATTCATGCACTAATAAATCTGTTAAATTTTGATTATTATTCAAGTCAATGGCGATTGTTCATTGACTCATCAAAAACTGGTTTGAAAACAATGTTGCTACACAACGGAAATATACTTCCTTCAGTACCTGTAGCCCATGGTTCTAATACAAAAAAACCTACGAAAATATGAAATTCCTCTTGGAAAAGATTGAATTCAATAAATACTGCTGGAAAATTTGTGGATGTTTTAAAGCCATTGCTCTTTTGCTTGGACTGCAGCTTGATTATCCAAAACATTGCTGCTTTATTGGGATATATGAGAATGGGACAGTAGATATAGAAAAAATTAAAATATTAAAGAAGAGTGGCCTAAGCATAAGTCACTTGCTCCAGGACAGAACAATGTTACAAGTACACCTCTAGTGAACTCTGAAGATGTACTTTTACCACCCTTGCAAATAAAACTTGCCTCATAAAGAAATTTGTAAACGCGATGTACAAAAATGGTAGTGGATTTTTATATCTGAAAGAGAAATTCCCCAAAATTAGCGACGCAAAAATTAAAAACGGGATATTTGTAGGTCCTCAAATATGGGAACTAATAAAGGATAACAGCTTTCAGCAAAAACTGAATGATTTTGAAAACCCGCCCGGGAGGATTTTGTTAATGTTGTAAAAACTTTTTGAGTAACAACAGGACAGACAATTGTAAATATTTAATTAATGAACTTTTGATCTCAGATCAAGCTTTGGGATGCAATATGTATGAAGATACATATCCTGAACTCACATTTGTATTTTTTCCCTGACAACCTGGATGCTGTGAGTGACGAACACGGCAAGAGATTCCACCAGGATATTTCCCTTATATAGATGCGATATCAAGGAAAATGGAGTCTTGGGATGTTAGGCTATTTCTGCTGGGGATTGAAAAGGGCTCTACCCGAAGTTAAGTACTCGCGAAAATTTTGAATATTGTGTATAAGTGTATAATTGTATAAGTGTAAGTGTATTTTTATGTTTTTATAAAAATGTATAATTGAATGTCACAAAGAAACCTTTTTTTCTTTTCTTGGGTGTTTTTGCCACGATGTAAAACTCAAAAAAGTATCAAAAATATCTATTCTCATGTAAATAAAGAATCACTGGGTAAAAAACAAAAAACCAAACGGAGACAAATTTCTCAGTGATTTTTTTCTGTAATAAATTTGCCTAATAAATAAAATTTAAAAAAATATAAAAATGTTCTAAAATAAATACAAACTTTTGAACGTTAACGTTTCGGGAGGTCGTCTCCTCCCGTTTTCAAAACGAATCTTTAAAATAAATTATATTCATTTCTATATATAATGCAAAGATAGGAAGTGAATATATTTTTTGTGTATGTCAATGATACTTACATTGACAATAAAAAAAATATATGAACACACCACAATCATTCAGATATTACAAAGAAACCTAACGTGTTAATTTTTGTTTAATATATTTTTGTTAGGTGGACGTAGTACTAGCTAAATTAGACAGACGTTACCGTGTGACAAAAAAAAGTTTGAATTTTGTAGACCAGTGTACTTAATCGGCAATTACTCAGCACAAGATTATTGATTTTGGCAATGTTTTCTTCATTGGTTGACGTGGAATGTTTTTCCAAACGGGGTTTATCTTCAACTGCTTGTCTATCATCACTAAAATCCTTGTAATACTTGTAAAGTTAATATTTTTATTAAATGGTTTTTTCCTTAACATTTTAAATCAGCAACAGATTCATTCACAGTAGACGTTCGGCTCCCGAAATAATTCGGTTCTTCGGGTTCTCGAGATCGACATCGTATGATATTTTTTTCGAAATATACAGTTTCGGTAAAATCCAAATAAGGCTGGGCTTTACTAACTCGGAAGCAGGGGTCATTCAAAAGATCAGGCTGCAAAAACCCTAACGGTTTAGTTAGAGTTACGAAAAATGCTTTCTAGCGGTGAATGTCTGACGAATGTCATGAAACCTTGGATTACAAAACTGTAACCTCTGGCAGGCTGGAACTATCAGCAGGATCGTGCAAAGGCACAAATAAGTCTATTTGATCCAAAATTGGCGACAGTGTTGAATGACGTGGACATGTTTTGGTCCACAGAATGTTAGCTTCCATTAGTTCATAATAAGTGGACAATTGGACTAGACTGAAGCCAGGTCAGAATCTGTTGAACTATTATGTATGGAGTGCTATTGTACTAATCATATAATCATATATATATATATATATATATATATATATATATATATATATATATATATATATATATATATATATATATATATATCGTGGGGGAGATGAAAATAAGAGATCAGTATGATGAAATCATCAACGACTGCTTCAATAGCAACAAAAGGAAAATGAAGAATGCAGGGTGGCTTTTTGACAGGTTTAAGTTGGCTGAGATTTGCAAACATATAATAAAATGTATTCGAGAGGAGACATGCCGGTTCACCATGCAGTTGGTGCAAACAACTCTGGAAGAAAACAGAGCTAAACAGAAACTGATAAAAAAATGGACGCAAATTTGTGCCTTAATGTGTGAGGGTGGCACAATGTACCAAAAGGTTAGGGGTTGTCAAAAGATTTTATTCTAAGTTATAGGAAGATCATTCAGAAGTGGATTCAGTACAATATATCACATCCAGGTTGTACAGCAGGCCAAGGCACAACGAGTACAACAGGCCACGGTACTTCGCTTTTATAGACTATGAAAAAACATTTGAGGCAAACATTTGAGGCAAGCCATAATGGATGCATTGCTTAATCAAAATGCAGACAAAGCCGATGTAATTCGGATCGATATTTGTTGAAGCTACAGCGACAGTTCACCTCGATGACCTTGAAGTAATAATTACTATAGACCTAGGTGTATGGTAGGATGACGCAATACAGCCTGTTCTTTTCTCAGCCTGTCTTGGAGAAGTATTCAGTAATCTGGATTGGGAACCAGATGGAATAAAGGTCAATGGTGCATACTTAAACTAAGAAACTTAGATTCCCAGATGATATTATTTTCTTTTTACAAGGCCCAGAAAAACAGCAAAGACACAAAACGGGTGATTTTTTTAATGTGTCCGAACTTTCGATGGGGGTCGTTGTTAAACGAACTGTGAGATTGTGCGCCGCTAGTGTTAAAATTATTCAGCATAGTATGGCAAATCGTTATGGAACGTTTAACATCAGAGTAACGCGTGCAAATTGTGGAAATTTATTACCAAAATCAGTGTTTTGTGCGCCAAACTTATAGAGCACTTTGTGAATTTTATGGTGGATATAATTGCCAACCGAGCTATGCATTTGCCGAATTATCAACAATTTCCGAACGCATTTCACGCTGCTCAATATTAAAACAAAAACAAGACCAAAAGCTGTGCGTTCCGGAGAAAATATCGTCGCTATTGCTGGCAATGTCGCTGAAAATCTAAATTTATCAATTCGTCGCTGTTCGCAGGAAGTTGGAGTTTCTTATTCGACTACGTAGAAAATTTTGGGTAAATATATTTATCTAGTGCCTTACAAGATTGAACTTGTCCAAACATCCAATCTGCAAAACCTTCGTTTGCAACGCATGTTCGGCGAATGGGCTCAAAATCAATTACAACTTGATTCAGAATTTAGCCGCAGAATTTTCTTCAGTGACAAAGCTAATTTTTGGCTAAAAAGTTACATTAATAAACAAAATTGGTGCATTTGAAGTAAAAATGATCCAACAATTACCGTTGTATCCAGAAAAATGCACTGTATGGCGTCTACGCCGGTGGCATCATTGAGTCGTATTTCTTTAAAACTAGAGCTGGAACATTACCGTTACTAGAGATTGTTATATAGAGATGATTAATGATTATTTAATTCCGAATTTGAATGGTATTGATCTGAAGGAGATGTGGTTTCGATAGGATAACTCTACATGTGATACAGCCAACGCAACAACTGATTTATTGAGGGAACAATTCTGTAAGAAATTATTTCGAAGAACGGACCTGTTAATTGCCCACCGAGATCATGTGATTTAACGCCGAAGATAAATAATAGCAGCTTTTCAATTGATTAAATTTGTTTAAACTTTTATTCGGTAATACAATTAAGAAAAAAAAAATAACAATAATTAATAATCAAACTTCCGTGATGTCAGTCCACGTGGGACTCTATTATTAATTGAATTAATCACGCAAATTGAAGCAGTGTCCTTAGGGATCGATAAGCCAATTATATCGACATCTCCGTCGTCAATCCAATCGGCACGTCCTAATGAGTCCCGATCTTGGAATATGCATAAAAGCTCTTTATTGCGTCAATATCAACAAATGATGGGTTTCACTCGATTTAATCCTTGTGCCAAGGTGTGTTTTGGATTTAGGTGATTTACGTGCAGTTGAACACTTTTTTTTGTAAGTATTTTACACAGTGCAAACATGTTCTATCTTGTAGGTCAGTTTGAAGTCGGGCAACAATAATCATAAGGCACATGAAGAGACTCTCCACCAAAGTGCGGTACAGATAGAGATTGCCTCAAAAAATGGCGCAAAATAATTCTCATTTCCAGACTAAGGAGTTTTCATTGAAGAAATGTCTTGCTTCACTTTCCTTCCTTGTGGGACAAGGAAACCATTTGGTCGAACTTGGTGCAGGCCAGTGCTAAGTGGTTTGCAACATTCTGTATCAGTATATTCAATAATCTGTAGGGATACAATGATTGAACAGATTTTATGTTCCCGATCAAAATAATAAATAAATATAGATCAGAAATTAATTTAATTTTAATATTAATATAATAATTTATATAATAATAATCTAACTAATCTAAAATAATAATTTAATTTGGCTTCTTTTACGCGCTTCGCATTCCAACTAGATTGAAGCATAGTAAGTACACCTTTTTCTTCACAGGGACTAATGTACTCTACATATACCGGAAACTCATCGATCATTAGCTTGTTCCATAGTTCGTTTAAGACAGTCGAAAAAAAAAACGTAAAACATCTACTGCTTTTTCTCTGCCATCTACTGTTCTTCCGTCATCTAAATGTGATTCAGTTTGACTATAAGGATTAGTAAGACCGAAGGTAGGTAACAAAGGGTTGAGAGAGAGAGGAAGGGGTACTCGAACGCTAAACCGACACGTTGCTGCTCTGCTAAGACAAATGTCGAGCGACACACGTTGTTAGCCGCTGCGTATTGTAAGCATATATATAATACTACTTTATTGCTAATATCTGTAAGTGGAGGTTCACGGACTGAGTGAGACAGCAAACGCCTGTTCTATGTCTTTTTCTACTACTCGGCCCGTTGTGCGCATGTGTCGATAAATAAACGTGACACAAAAACATAAAAATCTGCAAACTGACGCACATTTATAACCATACTCAATTCTCGGACATGCGCATAAGACTCAAAGTTGTAGTGAGAGAACCAGACGCATATATGTCTGCACCGTAATGATTTCGCCGATCTCCAGACCTAGTATTATACAGATCACTGTAATGTTCGATATAGATATGTAATAAAATATATCTGTGTTACGTGACACGGAGTTGCATTTACCCTCCCCCCCATGTAACATCACATAACATAAGAGAATACCCCTCCCACTCGTAAAACATGTTACGAGATTTATGGATGTCCTCTTAAGACCGTTATTTGTGTGTGTATAGATGTAAGTAAGTTTTGTTTATTTGTTAATGTTATTTAATATCTATAATTATAAACATTAAATAATTATAAATATACATACGTTAGCTTGACTTAATAAATATCTAACATCTCTAATTTGTTTTAATTAGCAATTTCGGTGGCATATAATTTGCATATATATTAAATTGCCTTTTATCCTCGGGTTTCTTTATAAAATGAAAATTAATTATTCAATTTTTGTATACGGATGTCATTTTAATATTCCTTGCATTTTATTACTAATTAATTATTTGCAACAGTATTCTACACTTTTTTGGAATTTAATTAAGGTTGATAGCCTAAATTTTTTTTATCTCATTAAGTACTTTAAAACATTATTATTATAAAGATAGGATTTCAAAGTAGAAGCGCACCAGCATTTATACATCTGGCTAATAAGATTACAATTTAACGTTGGTTCCGAACCATGGACATTTGCTACTGATTAACCCGGATTAGAATTCCTCATAGACCATTAATCTTTGGCGCACTGGCTGGAGTTTTCAACCTAAACGATATATCAGAAGTAATCGGTTTTTATCCAACCTTGTGAATTAGGGGAGATTCCTTGTCGCATTTTATGGTGCCATCTGGCGACCTTCGATAACCTTAGATAAGTTAGTCCCGGTTCACTGCCAGTATTATTAACAATCTGGTCAAGTTACACAAATAAATGCTACAGTAACATAACACGCCTTCGCATGGCATCTGGCACTGAATTTTATTAAATAAAACACTGTAATTAATTAAAAAAAAAATAAATATTTTCTTACAATATTTGATATATTACTTAGTAATAGGAAATACTATTATTTCACAATATTTCAGTACATTCTTAATCGTAGTTTTTTTTTAAATTTTCGAATATTAAAATAATTCAAAATATTATTTAAAAATAAGGAAAATTCATTCGTGCTTTACGCAAAAATTGCCCATTCCTTCAATCGCCACCAAAGCATCAGCAAATGTGTCTCGAAACTGGTTTCTAGCCTTAAGCCATCATCTGTCGTGCTCGAGTTAAACGTTCGAAAAGCAGTTGAAGGAATGACGAAAGGTACGACCATATACATCGGCCATGTCGGATGCTGTAATACAACGTAGCTCACGCCATCCTGTGATGAACATCCGCAATAGTTAGACCGAGCCAAGGAAGAAAAACAAAACAAAGAAAATTCAGGAAGCACGAATAAATTTTCCTTATTTTGGAATATTTTTAATATCCTCTATGGTCCCACTATGAAACTTTTTATACATGCCTGGGATCTAAACAGGACTTTGGTGGACAATGGACAGATTCACGCCGTCTGATTGTTGCGGACGGCCACCACAAGATGATGGGAGTTGCATTTGATTACCCCGTTGCATTTGACTCAGTTCGATCTCAAATGATGACGGTTTAAGGTCAGAAACCGGTTTCGGAAACACTTGCTGGCTCTTTGGTGGTGCCTGTAGGAATGGGCTTGTTTTTGAGATTTTTAAAATTCTCCACGGATCGACTATGCAAATTTTTCATAAAATTATTGTCACCTATCTCTACAATTTTTTTTGTCTACAATTTGTAAATAGTAAGATTGAGAATGAGAAACAAAGTTAACTTTTATGCACTTCTTTTTGAGCCAAATTTTATTTTGCAATAAATTTTTTGGTGTTATCTGATATTTTAGCAAAAAAACATTATTTTAATTAGAGATTGATGTTTTGTTTTTCATATAAACATTCTTACTATACTGTTATGTGCTTGATATAATTTCAGTAACTACAAATACGCACCTCTAGCAACGCTTCTGGGCGGTGTCTATTTCATTTTCTAGACGTATATGGTAATCGTTATATTAAATAGGCCTGTAAAGTATACAGAGTGGGTTATAAGTAATTTAGTTATTATAATTTCAAAAAAATAAACAAAATAGTAGGTGTTTCGGTGAATACCAATTTTTTTCTCAAAATTTGAATGTTTATTTCAATAACAAAATAAGTTACCTAAATAATCAACGTACCGGCCATCGTTAGCTATTATTGTTTCCCATCTTTTCGCCAAAGAATGGATTCCGCACCAAAAGAACTTTTTAAACCAAATGTTCACTTCTTTGTAAGAGCATAAGTGTTGTTTTGAAAATCTGTGCTATATAACAATAAGTATACAAGTACAGTATACAAAATAACTGGTAGTCTAAAGGGACTAAGCCCGGTGAATACGACGCCTGGGGTAGAACGTCCCATTTAACGTTTGTTAAATAGTTTTTTACACATTTTGCAATATGGGGCCGAGCATTGTCTGCATTGTATTCTTACATTAATTATTGTATTCTGGTAGTTTTTCCTTCAATGTTTCAATTTTATCAATTGTTGTCGGTATCGATCCCCAGTAATCGTTTCACCAGATTTCAGGAGTTTGTAATACGCAGCTCTCCTGCTATCTCACCAAAAACACAACAAAGCCACCTTTCCATGTATATTGCGCACTGGTGATGTTGAAGGTTGCCCTGAGTCTACGTATGATTTTTGCGTCTTGGATTGTTGAAATAGATCCACTTTTCATCACTTGTCACAACTCGATGCAAAATACCTTTTCATTTCTGTCTGGCAAGTAAAATTTCACTAGTGTTTTTTCGCCTTTTAATTTCTCTTTCCTTCAATGCTTATGGAACCCTTTTTTATTCCCTCTGAATCTTTCCCAATGTCAGAATGGTGGATTATCAATTGATTTTTTGATAATCATTAGTCATAGACATTAGTCTTTACCAACAAATGTATTAGTAACGCCCTCTCTTATCAAAATCGACATTATTAACCGAAACATCTATTAAAAAATCTATTTTGTTGAATTAATCTAATTATAGGTGTGCATATAATTAATATTTGAAAATATTGGCATCTGCTGCATACCTCCCAAGACATGCCATCTTCTGTATTTTTATTTTTTGCAGTTGTTAACCTTTTTGTAGCTAAGTTAGCTACCTCTTTCCTAAGGGAGTTCGTCGACTTAATAAACTCTCTTGCCAGGTCAGCAATTCTGTTGTTATATATTCTCCTTATCGCCCAGTGCCTTATCGTAGAGACAAATAATATTTTAAGAGATATGCTTTCAGGTATAGGTCAGGTATGTCACTATATTCAGGTATGTAGTGACATATAAAAAGAAGTTAGGAAGCAAGCTGGGTTCTGTTTATTTTCGGTTAGAATTCAGGACATTTTAAAACGATGACACTTGTATTTTTTGTATCTTTTCTTGATATAAAGGATCTTCCATTAGAGATTATGGAACTTTGACAGCTTATGGATGCCATACTTGTTTACCAATTTTTGACATGTCTTGTCAGTTGTTTTCCGAAAGGTTTGCAATTAAATCATGGCTCGTTTTAAGTTAGAAGAAGTTGGGAAATTGGCCAATTTTATTACCCAAATTTGCGGTCCCCTCATGCTACTCAACGAGCAATTCAGACCCATCGTGGTGTTCATCATGATGGTCCTTCTGTACAGGCTATTGATCGTGTTATTAGAAAATTTGAAAGTAAGTTTACACATCACGATTGTGTGGTACCCGTTAAATGTTAAGAATATTGCCGGCCTTCAAGCAAGTGTAGCCGAAAATGGCAACGTCTCGATTACTCGCCGCTCGCAAGAGTTATGTCTCTCGCCAATGACAACCTGGTGAATTATGAGGTTAGGCTTAGGCTTGCATCCGTATAAGACGGTACTGAAACAAGAATTGAAGCCAACCGACCATCGTATTCGTCGTGAATTTGCCGATTGAGCCCTCGAAATGATGGAAGTCGACAACAAATTTTATCACAAAATCATCTCCGATGAGGCACATTTACATCCGTAAAAGATCACAGTTTGGTGTGGATTTTGGCATGGAGGAGGCATCGGTCCTTATTTATTTAAAATGAGAAAGGAACCTCGTTACCATCAATACGAATCGATGCGATGACCTTTATTTTCAACAGAATAGCGCACCACTGTATATTTCCCGAGTAAATATGGGCTTATTGCGAACCAAGTTCGGCAACTCGTTAATTTCACGAAATAGCCCCATCGCTTGGCAGCCGAGATCATGCGGTTTAACTCCTTTAGATTATCTTCTCTAGGGAGTTGTGAAAATATAGGTTTATAGCAGTAAACCCGCGAGTATTGGCGACTTGGAAACTAACATTCGTCAAGCCATACAGCCCAAAATGTGCGCCATGATTATCGAAAATTGGCGCGAGCGGATCCGTATCTGCAAAATGAGCCATGGTGGCCATTTGGTTGAAATCTTGTCCAAACATAAATTGCATATCTGAATCTCTTAAATAAAGCAATTGGAACCAATTTTGAGCAAAAAATGTGTGTTTTACTTAATATTGAAGTTCCTTTTCCATGTGACCTTTTTCATGTGTCTTGAGAGAGCAGCTAAGAAAAAATCACATACTATAAATCTTAGCAATCATTCAAACAGAGGTGGCACTTTGGATAATTCCTTTTATTCATCTCGTAAATTATCATAATTGTTTACTACTGCAATACCATATTTTTAAATATTTGCAAATATTCAATTCTATTTTGGCAATATCATCGAGAAAAAGGGATTTATTCATTTTTATCACCAATAACAGTTTCTTTTATTTTTAAACCATCAAATCACTCTCAAGATCGTTGAGCAAGTTGAAATGTATCTAAACGTTCGATGAGATCGGTTTCCTTACCATTGTAATCTGTTGTTTTTCTAAAAAATCTGAACGAAATCAAGGCGAAATATCTATTTAAAAATTTTTGTAAAAGATTAAAGTTAAAGCATGGTGCAGCACGACACCTCAAGTTCAAGTGACGACAATAATGGTCCACATATAACTGAAGCTCCAGCAAAAGGTATCGCTAGTGGAAAATTTCGACTGATAGGATCGGCTGTTGATACAACTGGCCGAAGGCTTATCGATGAGATTGTACAAATCACAATCTTAGAGTTATGAGCAAGGTTTTGCTTGGAAGAGAAATTGAATTCAGCAATGCTGTGTCTAGAGTTCTATAGTATATTATATTGTAGTACATCTTGCTCAAGGAGAAAAGGAAAATGTTGGAAATCCTGATGAAAGTACCCAAGCAGAGAACAAGATCTTATTGAGTTGGTCTGTCCATATACAAATCCTATATCTGCAGAAGAAGAAGAAATTGAAGGTTTCAAGGCGCAGCTTCAAACACAAAATACCTATAGACCGGTGTTTGGTGGCTTCTTCTGAGGAGATTGCTTGCTATGAACAATATCGATTATGATAAACTTAGACAGGTTTGCTAAAAAGGCGCTAAAGATGCCCTAAAATTCTGAGGGAAGAAATCGCCAATGCTAAGGAAACCGATCTCACCAAACTTATATAAATATATATATATATATATATATATATATATATATATATATATATATATATATATATATTTATATATATATATATATACATATATATATATATATATATATATATATATATATATATATATATATATATATATATATATATATATATATATCCAATATATATCCAAATATATATATATATATATATCCAATTCAATATATATATATATATATATATATATATATATATATATATATATATATATATATATATTGGATTGCTTTTTCGATCCCAATAAACAAACCGTGAATCTAAAAAGTTGAAATGTTTCCATTATACCTGATGTTAAAGTGGCGAGGAAACAGTTGCTGCCTTGGATAACTGAGTAGAAGACACAGTATTTCTACACCTTCAAAGGGTGATAACTGATATTGTTGAATGCTCTCTATCTAGTGTTTATATCCTTCCTACCTGCCGAGTAAAATCCATTAAAACTTCCGTTTCCTATGATCCACTCTGTATATTAACTTTGTATTATTGTGTTACATTTGCACACATTTTAGAACTAATACAGGTATTATTTCAAATTGGAAACTGCTTGTAATTTCTCTTCAATTTTATGTAATAAATGGTTGAAAATAAAAATGTTCATTCACAACCGTTTTCTTAAGGTCAGTAAACATTCAGGTTGCCAATATCACTTGTTTAACTCTGTATGGAATATAAATGAACAAAAAAAGCTGCACACTTGCGGAGTATAAGGTGTTTATAAACACGCAACATAATATTACAAACGGATGCCAGGAGGCATGCAATTAAATTGTAGCTTCTTATAGTCATAAACCTTTCATTCAACATCAAGTTGTCTGTGTAATTGATTTGACGTTTTCTATATTACTGTTGTTTTTGTAGCCTCAGTACAACTATTAATATTAGTAGTTAATAATAGTTATTTTACATGTAAATTGATTAGTAAAACCATTAATACAATTCTTAGTTTTTAAATATACCATACGCATCAAAGAAATTATTACTCACATGGTCGAATATATATATATATATATATATATATATATATATATATATATATATATATATATATATATATATATATATATATATATATATATATATACATATATGAAATTCTAACACAAATGGGCGAAACTGACTACTTTGAGAGTAAGACCGGCGTTAAGCAGGATTTTCTTTGTATTTGTGACCACTGTTCTGTATCATGGCAGAGGCAGATGTCGTAGTCAAGTGAAATACCATATAGTATGGATAGAAGCCTTTAACCTGGCATGAAACCAAAAACAAAGGAGGTTAGCATCTTAAAGTTGCAGTATGCGGATGATTGTTCTCTGTACCGCATAGGGGCTTTGAAAACGGAACTAGATGTATCTAGTGAGGCCTACGGTGTTTTCAAACTTAAATTAATGAGCAAAATAAGTAAATATTGTAACAAACTGCTCCGTATAAGGAGAGGAAGATAGCTATCGTGTTGTGAATGGAATGTCCGGAAGAAGTATCATGTTTCCCATATGAAGATATTATATACAGAATAAAGAATCAAATCTAGAAATATTTAGTAACCGAGAATTAAAGGAACATACTAAATACAGTGTTTATAATGTCATTATAATTCCTGCTCTTCAATGTGGAGATGAATCCTGGGCCCTGTATCGGAAACAAATAAAACAATTCGGGAGATTTCACCAAGGTTGCCTCCGAAAAAGAGAAGAGACGAGGAGGTACTTGAAGAGCAAATAATTTGAGCATATAATATCACATTATAAAAGCTCATCTAAGATGGTTGGATCATTGTCAAAGATGTAGGACACTAGGATTCCGAAGCAGATCCTCTAGGGCAAATTGAAGAAGAGGAAACGATATATGGGAGGTTCAAAAAGAGGATACAAACATGACATAAAATTTCCCTATAGAACTTTATGTCAAACGCGTTTGAATGGGAAATTACAGAAAACAACAGACCCAACTGGCGTGAGATGAAAAGGCAGGTGCGAAAAGCCAAACAGTCTGAATCGCGTGTACCAGTCCTGTATTCTTCTGACCTTAAATGCACACTATGCTGAAGATCATACAGATCTAAGCTGGAATATATGAGCCACTATAAAACCCATACTTTTTCAAAAATGGCTCAGCAAATTTAATAGCCTTGGTTGAACTTATACTCGTATATATATATATATATATATATATATATATATATATATATATATATATATATATATATATATATATATATATATATATATATATATATATATATATATATATATATATATATATATATATATATATATATATATATATATATTAAGATATCTATTATCCGTCCTATATTTGGAGTGGTCCATTGTTTATCGAATATGTCGCAGGAAACTCCATCATTTTATAAACTTTGGTTACTGAGAAACATTTAGACATATCTTTTTGGGGATATCTAATGGGAATACTGATCAGAATAATCTCCAGATAATCCAGCACCTGACCAATAATAGATATCTTGATATCTTATGGATTAAGAATCGTTAATAAACGATTTCACGTTAAGCGGATGCATTTTGCATTGAACACAAAAGCAATTTGCAGCGAGTAACTCGCTTTTTACTGGCAGTCTTCGAAAGTACCATATTTATCGTACGATAGTCATATACGATTTGCAGCCTAGTTCAACATATTTTCGACAACAGCCGATTGGAACTTTAAAAAGTGACGTAGTCCTAAGGTTTAATACAGCGAATAATTCAAATTATAAATTCGATTTTTGTGACGTACCCTGTATTTGATTACTTGTGCAGCTTATAGTATTTCTAATAGATGTTTGACATGTTTACATATAATTTAAATGACTTATTTCAATTAAATGTACTTCAGAATAATTCATAATAAAAAATATAATTTAAAATAGAAAGCAAAAATTAATTTTATATGTAATATATTGCACACTTTCTAATAATTTTGATTTTGAGAAAACTGCAAGTGAAATACAAATAAAATCACGTAAGATAAGAATGCTTAAGGTGAGAATGCTTAAGATGAACAAGTCTCATCGGAGGTAATATATAGAGAGTGTGCAAACAATACTATATACATTTCAAAAGAAAAAGTATAAGAACTCGAATAGGTACCCCAAAATGATTATAGCTCGTATACTTATTTCTGAATTTCAAATAGGAAAATGGCAGTGCAAAATGCTATATTGAATTGTTTGTATATTGCAACTTTCGACTTGTATAATCCAGAATGGAAAAATCATTAAAAGTTCCTAGCAAACTATACACATCGATGACAAATAGTTCACTGTTGTGATATATTGTTTTTTATTTGAGAACAATACATTTTATTTTGTTTCTTACAGTTAATACAAAAACAATCAATAGCAACCAATCACGAAAAAGTACTGAAGTACTTTTTGGTGAACCAACAAATCAATGTTCGACTACAAATCTGTAATAGAAACACCATTGCAACTCGAATTCATTGGCGTTCTTCCATATTCAGCATATTGTCCAAACTTAAATACCATCGGATTACCGCTTATCTTATCGATGTAAGACATCTTCCCATTTACGAAATAGGAAGAAGGAATAGGAAGAAAACAAATTGTAGTCGTTTTAGCGTCGTGGAATCCATGTTTGCCAGAAAAGTGAGAAAAGGGTTATAGAAAGCGCTAAAAAATATTAGTAAGGATATGATATTGCACATTGTATGGGTAATGTATAAAATCCCTTTGAGGCAAGTTTTTATATTAGCCAATCATGTACAAATTTAACTTGATTTTTTGACCTTGATATATATATATATATATATATATATATATATATATATATATATATATATATATATATATATATATATATATATATATATATATCAAGGTCAAAAAATCAAGTTAAATATGACTATCAAGTCGATACGAGTATGACCTCAAAAATTAGTAACGTTCCAAAAATGTTATAGTTATATATTTACACAATATTTCAATAATCCTTTGATTGCATACGTTAAAGCTATTTTTGTTGGATATTACTAAAACAAAATCTTACTAATTATAAAACGGCATAGATGAAAAATAAGTTTATTGCCCATTGTAATTTTGCAAATCACGGCAATTTACGTGCATGTTTAAACTGGTAGATTGAATATTTCCTATTTTGTCGAGCAATAATTATGTATCTACTTACCTAATTTATCGAGAGAGTTCTTTATAATACCTAATTACATATGTTAATTATCATAAAATCTATTAAATAAAATTAACAATAGAAATATGAAAATTATATGCATGATATGGTTTATTACACTGTTATTTAGAAGATAATGGTTTCTAAGATATGTGTGTAAGCACACCTATTTCAATATTTATAATGAAAAGTATCATTAAGTTATTGTTATTTGTATATCGTTCACAATTTTAAGACAATTTAATATTCAGGTCATACATTATCAAGTACAAGTATCAAGTAAGTCGACCATTCCGTATACCTCTGTTTCGTTGATTATGGGAATGTGTTTGACAGCTTAAAATAGGACAAATTATAGTAAATTCTTTTGAAAATGCCAGTATCAGATCACCTGACTAGTTTAATTTGCTATCTATACGAAAAAAATACAGCAGTGGTAAAAATTGAATATCGAACATCCGATCAGTTCAGTAATTCATCAGTAGTTCAGTAGTTCATCCGTGTCAGTAAAGGAAACAGCCCGGAAACAGCGGAAATTGCCCATCATAGTGGTGAGGTATACGGTGATAATGCTATGAGGGACAGTAAAGTTCGAAAGTGGGTGAAAATTTTCAAGGACGGGTGGGTTAATGTGCATGATGAGCTACGCCCTGGCCGACCTTTTCTGATTTTCTGATTTCTGATGATTAGATTCGTGATGTGGACAACAAAATTCGAGAGAACCGACGATTCACGATTTCAAAGTTATCAAGTGAATTTTCAAAGGTTTCAAGGTTAGTTTTGAACACCTTTATTTCGGAGAAACTGAATTATCAAAATTTTTATTCTCAGTGGATTCCAAGTCTGCTTCCTCATGATCACAATATAAAGATATTGGGTTGTACTTTATAGTTTTTGACTAGATATAATGAGGAAGGAGATAAATTGTTAGACCACATCGTTACAGGAGATGACTTGGGTGTCTCACATGACACCTGAATAGAAGCAATAATCAATGGAATGGCGATACACATCGTCGCCAACCAGAGTGAAAGCCAAGCAAGCAATTTCAGCACGAAAAATTATGACAACTGTCTTTTGGGACAGGAAAAGGATTTCGTTAGTGGATTTTATGCCAAGAGGCACAACAAGCAATTCTGATGCGAACTGTGTCACCTTGAGAATACTGCGGCGTGCCATACGAAACAAGCGGCATGGAATACTCTTTTCTGGTGTGATGTTGCTCCGTCACAATACAAGGCCACATTTTCTGCACAAACAAAAGGTCTAATCAGGTTATTTGGATGGGAAAAACTGGATCATTCACTTTATAATCCAGACCTTGCACCCAGTAAATTTTACTTGTTTCGGTCAACGGTTCAACGAGGATAAAAAAGTTAAAACTGCAGTCAAAAATTGAGCTTCTTTACAGGCAATAGATTTCTTTGACGGCGGAATTCCAAAACTTGTTGAGCGGTATGACAAATGTTTGAACAAAAATTCTGGCAAGGTCTGGCAAATCATGATAGAATATTTAACATAAAGGCAAAGTTATGAATTGTCGAAAGTTATTATCAAAATCAGTGTTTTGTGCGCCAAACTTATAGAATACTTCGTGAATTTTATGGTTCACATAATCGCCCAATCGAACGATATATTCGCTAATATAGCAGCAAATTCTGAACTAATTTTACGCTGCTTGATATTAAAACAAAAGCAACACATGAAACTATGTGTTCCAAAGAAAATATCGCCGCAGTTGTTGGCAGTGCTAATGAAAATACAGATTTATTAATTCGTCGCCATTGTCAGGAAGTTGAACTTTGTTATTCGACTGTGTAGAAAATTTGCTTTGGAGGAGATGTGGTTCCAACAGGACGGCTCCACATATCATACAGCCAACGCAACATTCTCGATTTATTTAAAAATTTAGTTCGATGAATATTATATAGAAATTTATTATTATTATTTATTAACAATATTCGATAGAAAATTATTTCGATGAGCGGACATGTTCCTTTCTTTGCTTTCCATTTTCTTGTGTTCATCTGGAAATCGGCTGATGTCGGCTGAAAGGCTAGAAACCGGTACCGAGAGATACGTGGTGGCCCATGGTGTATTCTTATTCTTATTCTTATTCTTAATGTATTCTTCCATTATCGAAACACTACGAACTGATATATATATATATATATATATATATATATATATATATATATATATATATATATATATATATATATATATATATATGTATGTATGTATAGGTGTTAGATTTTCTTGGACTGCGTCCAATAAGACAGCAGTAGCTGAGTGTCATCCCACACCCAACCCCGTTGGGTTCCACAATCTCATGTGGAACACACAACAACCTGCGTCTGAGCCTGAATGAATACTTTTGTTGGCTGCATGACCGGGAAGAACCTATCCCTTCAACTGGATGACATATGTTTCGTCTCTCGAGGTTCAGACTCTTCAGGGCGCCGACATATACCATACCATCAAGAATAGGGTGACCCCATCTCGGAGCGATGCATCTCGAGGCCAAACTCTATGCTCTATTTTTCGAAGTACTTCCACATGAGCCGTAGTCACCAAATTTGGCTCCCAGTTATTAATTATTTTTTCCAAACCTGATGAACTGATTCACTGGATAAAGATTCAATCTAAAGGATGATGTTAAAAATTATACAATATCCTATTTTGCAGTTGGATCTACGTACGATAAATAAAAAAAATATCTAAAATCTCGTTTTCTTCGCCAGGTGGAGACCTTTCCCCGAGACCTCCTAGTAACTAGAAATAATAAAATTGTTTTATATCGAGTGTACAGAATATTATTTCCGTTATAATTGACTTCATGATGTGCAAATTATCATTTAAAATCGTTGGGATATTGCGATATTATCTAAGTGCCAAGAGATTAACTAAATTATAACCTATACAGAATAAACAAAACCTTATATCGCCATAAAGCTTTTATGATGCATTATTCTCTACAACTAAACCTAGATAAATCATGATGATTCTTGGTAAATTTAAGGGTATCTATCAATCGATTTCAAACACCTGGGCTTTATGATAGGAAGTTATTTGCGCTAACTCACGCAGGTTAATTATACATTTAATAAGCATCATCCTCAATACTGCATAGTGAGAAATTGTTAAGTACGCGCGGATTCAAAAGAAATTGTAATATGATGATAACTGGAAAAGTTCGAATGACACAGTTCTACATAGACTAGAGGCTATAAAGTATTCTAAACTAGAAATATTTTGTTAGTATTATATACATATTCTAGGATTAAATTATTTGTAATTATAAAATTAATGTTTGATATGTCACGACTTTAATTAATTTTCATCGAATCTCTTTTTTCAGTATAATACATTGTATGCGATTACTAATCATAAGGTAAGTTGAAAATTTTACACAAAATCAAGTACACCTGATTTACTTACTGCATGTTATGAAAAAAGAAACCATATAAGAGGTCCAAACAGAAAAAATGCTATACAAGGAGAATAGATATAATTCAACAAACATTTCATATATAAAAGTGGCTGTCAAACCAATATGTACAAAATGTATAAATACAGTAGATTGTGTGTGTAGATTGATAGTGTATTGTTACCTTCCCATTTGAAGGGGAGGCAGGCGATCATCTGATGCGTCATCGGTACGAGTTTGAATTCCATCGAGTCACTCGGTGGTCCGTAGCAATTTTGTTCGTGAGTCGGATTTTTATAGTGCGTTCTGAAAATGAGTGATAAAAATTTCGAGCAAAGGTGCGCTATTAAGTTTTGTTCCAGACTTTGGCATATTGCGATGAAAACTTTTGCAAAATTTCAATAGGCCTTCAACAAGGCTCAGGTTTTCAGGAATATTACCAGCATGAACCACCATTATCAGGATCACTATTATCAGGATCAGGTTTGATCACTCGATAGAGACTTCTCGAGAAGAAATCAGTAGATGTGGTGAAGGGGGTTAATCGGTAGCTGATAACTGTGGTTCGGAGCTCATATTAAGCTATAGATTCTTAGCTAAGCTATAGAAATATCAGGTAATGTGTTGACGCGATTCTAACGTAATTAACGTTAGTGTACTTTTAAAAATTGGATTAAAAATTATTTTGCAAAACGAAAAAAACAATAGTATAATTTCCTAACATTGTGGCGGTTCATATATGTTTTCTCTTTTTTGGGTTTATTTACAGAAGAACAGATATTTTTGATATTTTTTTGAGTTTTAGATCGTGACGAAAAACTTAAAAAAAGGGAAAATACATTAAAAAGAGAAAAATATACATCAGTCGCCGGAATGTTACTTCTGATGGTATTTTTGAGAACATGATTTTCCATACCGTTGTCATGTTTAGTGCGTCGTTCCTTTTGTTAAGTTCCTGATTTCTCAATTTTAATCGCTTCTCGCACAGTTCTTGTAGTAGTTTGTGTGCCATTTGTTCGGAGCTATTGAAATCTTGTGTTCTGTCGGGATCGTGCAGACGTTTCGCCAAAATCTCATTTGGCATCTTCGTCGCGAGGTTCGTGACTTTCTGAACAAAGAAGAATGTGAGAAAATCACGAATATCGGCCGAGTCTGCAAGCTCCCGACAGGGACCAACTGTATATATATATATATATATATATATATATATATATATATATATATATATATATATATATATATATATATATATATATATATATATATATATATATATATATATATATATATATATATAATTATTGAAGTATTATTAATAGTTGAAGTAATTATATGGAAACAAGTATTATCTTACCAAAAATAGGATTCTAGTATCCTGTTCGATAAACATGATAGTTCAGTATTGGTAAAATATCAGAGAAGAGAAAGCAAAGTGTTTGTACAAACTTTGCACATATAACTGCATAACTGCAAGGACTATTATGTAGGCAGATATTGCTTACTAGTATCTACTGAAAACGTGTGGTTTTCATTCGAGTTCAGCTGATTATAATAAGCGAGTTGGTTAGTAGTAGATACTAGTATTCAACTGATGGTATACAGTTTGAATTTCAATATAGTAAGAGGTAAAATTTAAGGGCATGTAGCTCTTCAAGGTCCTGTAGCAAGCATTCTCTTTTGACATGCTTGACACCAAGTGCAACAATGTCTCAGTTTTGAAGAAACTACATAATGAAGCGCATAAATAACTTCTCCCGACTATTCAGTTGTACTTATTCAGTTGTACTTACCCCCGTCATCGAGCGGGATATTATAGAAAGATTGTGTAACTAGAGAAAGATCGACAGTACACGAAAAATGGGACGACCGCTTAATATACACATTAATCAACTAAAGATTTTACCAATTTATCACTTAGTATTACATTTATCAGGCAGTAAACCAATAGCGAATTATATTATAGTTTCTGAAAGAGTGTAGTTAGGTGCAGCGACGTCTGAAATGGGCTACCAAATCAGACGACCTTTGGTTTCTTTTGGTAAGGAACTTGAAAAGAGTTTTTCACTTATTTCAAGTCAGTTTAACATTTTTTGGCAGCCAGGAGAATTGCTTAAGAATTTGGCCAATACAATTTCTTACATTTTATATAAGCAATGAATCTGGGGACCTCTCCAGCTAGTCAAGTGTTGCGTGGATTCATCTAGATATCTGCGATGTTATTCATCAGGTCTTTGATTTCAAAGTCACTTTGATTCTCAAACTACCTTATCGATGCCTTCTTAACGGTAGAAGAAGTAATATTCAATCGTCCTTTTATTTCACGAAAACATAAATTACTTTTATCACAGCTTCTTTTTTAAATCTGGATGATCTCTGAAACGACATGATGTAATTAAATAATTTTAAATATAACTAAATGTATATTTAAATATATATTAATTCAAAAAACGTAATATTCTAAAGGGCTATCAAATAAGATTGTCAGCACCAATCATAAGTCATAAGGCCCAATGATACTACTTTAAGTGATAATCCAGAATTTCTTTTTTATCTTGAAAAGACAAATAATAGCATTTCGTTTTGAAAATAATGTCGTTCGGATGTTTTCATCGGCTTCATCAGGTAATCGGCTTAATCAGGAATGCATTCCACATATCGCGTGGAATATCTCTAATGGTGGCCTGAATGTTTCTTTTAAGTTCAAGAATTATTTAAAGTTTATTCCTCTAAACCGGGGATTTAACATACCCTCACAAAATAAAAAAAAACCCAAGGGCCTGAGATCGTATGATCTTGATGGCCAGTTAACATTACTATTTCGTGAAATGACGTGCCCAGGAAACTTTTCTTGCAATACATTTATTGTCTGACAAGATGTGTGAAAACTCGCATGGACTTCAGGCCAAAAATATTCTTCTCCATTATCATCTTCAAAAAAAAAGAAGTGACCTTCTGAGGATAAAGAGGCAACACCTGGATCACTTGAGGATTTTAATCGGGCCAATCTAGCAGTTATAATTGTTCACAAGCTGACTAAGCCAAAAGCTTAATGGGTTTGGCAGCGCTTGGTCGGAAAATATTGTTTTTCCCCAAAAGTAGGTCTCCAGAATACATTTCACGAGATGAAGCCGAGGTGGACATTTGAAGGAGATTATTTTCAAACATAATTCCATTAGTTGTTGGTCGAGATAGAATTTAAAATTCCAGATTATTACTTGTAGTTATCATTGTACTTTATGTTAAAGTGCTGACACTCTTATTTGACAACCATTTAGAATATTACCTTTTTTGAATAAATTATTAGAATGTACTAGGGTTGTATGATAAATACCTGGCCTAGATCAGAGATGGCGCTGCTAGTATTTAAAAAGTGATACGTTTCGTAAATATAACCATTTACAACAAACTGTCACTGTCAAACAACTACTGTCAAACTGTCAAGTCGCTTGGTAGTTTAGTTTGTTAACGGCAGCTATTTAAATAGAACAACTTTCAAAAGGTCGTGTTTTTTAGAGAGGATACAAAAGATAGAAAACCGTTGGACTAAGTGTATCAAACTGAAAGGTGATTACGTTGAAAACTAAATTAAATATTATAAAAAAAAAGGTTTTTTCTTGTCAAGGGCAGATACTTATCATACAACCCTCGTATATATATTTAATTATTACACGCAGATCGACGATACGACTTAAATATGCTAGTAAATTGGCAGAATAAGTGAGCTGGAGGCATCTCAATAAAATTTCCTCGCATAAGAATACATTTATTAGCGGATACAGTTAGCCCAAAATTGACTTCATTCGGTAATGTTATGAATTCTACCATATGGCTTTTAACAGTTCTTTGTAATTATGTCACTAAGCTTAGGCGGGACATATTTAAATTTTTCGGAATGTTAAGTTCTGTTGGTTTCTAACGTTCAACATTCAAAATTTGATAAATATGTGTTATTTATCATAAACGTGTTATGAACATTGGTGGTTCCACGTTGCTGGAATTTAAATTGAAGTTTAATATGATACCATTGGTTCCTGAATAGTAATAAATTTCAGATTTATTATGAGTTGTTCGTCAAAAAAATGTTTCCCATATTAATTTAAATGATTCAGATATTATTGCAAGTAATCTAGTGGCCAAGTTAAGTATCCAAAAGGTTTTTGATTCGTTAATGTGACAAATTAGCGTTATTTTGGATATACTGAAATAACTTAATATCAAAAATCTATAATCGTTGCAGTTTTATAAAGATACACAAAGTTATTAAATATTACTATTTCTATTTATCGACCCAATTTATTATTATTGAGAATTGTTTTTTTCCTTGTTTTTTTGGTAAAAGATCCAAAGTTAATAGTTTGAAACTGTCAATATTTTGCAAAGTTTATTTGCTTTTTCAATATACTATAATTTACAAAAATATGTCTTTATATGCAAGGCACTGAAACATAAAACGGATTGTCGAATAAAATTTTTTGAAATGACTCAGAATGATAACTACAAGTGATAATCCGATAAGTTTTATTTTATCTTAAAGAACAAATACTGGTATTATACTCTAACAATAATGTCGTTTAAAAGTCACTCTCATCCTCGTCTAATGGCATGCACCCAACTTGGGGACCCAACTCGATTACTCTTTCACATATCGCGTGGTAGAATTTTAACGGTGGCTTGAATGGTTCACTTAAGGTCAAGAATTGTTCAGGATTCTTTTCTGTAAACCAGAGATTTAATATAACGAAATAATCCAAGGGAGTGTAAACGCATGATACTGGTAGCCAGTTGATATTACCATTTAAAAAAATAGCGGGTCCAGGAAACTTTTCTTACAATAAATCGATTGTTTGTCGAGACTTTAACAAGTCGCATTGCATCAAACAAATATAGAAACAAACATTGTCATCATTTCAGGGTTTTCATCGAAAATAAATTCCTGCAGTTTTGTTTGTTCACAAACCCATCAAGGATGTATCGGAAAATTATGTACTGAATATATTCTAAATTCCTAAGAATATTTTTGCTTTACAGATTATTGAAAACGAAAATTTATAAAGATAATGCTAGAAAACAACCACTGACAGAATATTTTTTACTCAATCCTTAAGCCACTGTGAAAATTTCAAATCGATTGTTAAGCCGTTCAAATATTATTGCAATTTAAAATTATCGTAATTTTATACGTGATCTTATGGAGATTCACTAACATAATAAGTTAAACACTACAAATACTATATGCAAAGAAAAACGATATCAAGGGTTCCAAACTTTCAGACTACGTAACTTAAACTGTTTGAAACCAATTTTACATAGTTTTATTAATATTCACTTTCAGTACTTTGGCCTCCGATTGTACCTTCGATACATCTTTAAATCAAAAGTGTGCTTGCTCGGAAAAGGTTATTTTTTCCAATCTTTATGTATTCATCTCAACTAATGGGTATCTACATTTATTTTAAAGTTTTTATTATTTTCACTTGCTAGAATATACATAATTATTACATGTTTCATTAATACACATGGTACAATATTAAAATAAGCGAAAATAAACTGAAAATGCGCATTTAGAAAACAATCTAGAAGCATATATTTCGATCTATCCGCCGACTACCACAGGAAGGGAGACGTTTTATCGGTATTTAAATATTTTAGCACATAAAAGGAACGAAAATAATATATATATATATATATATATATATATATATATATATATATATATATATATATATATATATATATATATATATATATATATATATATATATATATATATATATATATATATATATATATATATATATATATATATATATATATATATATAAACTAATAGTATTACTTTTTAATTTTTTCAATTACATAGACATAAGTCGAATATAAATTTTGTAAACCTGTTCTCTTCTCAGAGATATTCTTGTTTTTTTTTGTACAAAAAACCTGTCTATATGGGTAATGAATGTTTTTCTATTATTTTTAATTATTAAACACTTTAATTGGTATACATTAAAGAAAAAGGTATAAACAAAGAAGGAAGAAGAAAAGGAATTACATAGTGTATTAGTATTTTTGTCTCGATAAGTTTTCTATATTTGGGTGTCTTGCATATAAAGAAATTTTTTTGTAAATTTCAGTACCATAAAAACATAAATAATGTTTGTGAAACGTTGACAATTTCAAAGTACTGGCCTTTGATATTTTGTTCCTAACACAAATATAAATAAAAAGAAAAGGAAAAAACAATCTTCAATACTTTTTGAATCTGTTTGATTCCTAAGAAATGGTTTTTTAAGTATCTCCTGAAACTTGAATAATCCTCTCTACAATATTTTATAAAGATATTGTGTAAGAGCAATATGTTTATTTTTTCCTGTCTGAAAAAAACTATATATTTAGTTCAGTTACGATGTGCTGGTAATTAATTAAAAGAATTTTTCAATTAAAAGTATTTTTTTTAAGTCACTTTATTTTCTCACTCTTTGATATATCTACAACACAAACATTGATATACACACTTAAGATTACCTTTATGTTTCTGTGTAATAATAATCGATTTACTTTATCATGCGGCTAGGTCTTTTCGAATACAAGTAAGTTAAGCGGTATTTTTAAGCTGTAGTCTTTTAAGCAGGATCAGATTTGTTCGCCAGTATGAGGTTCTGATTGTCTTAGAAGTATAAATGGACGGGGCGAATAATATCTTAGCTTTTATGTTGTAGGAAATTACCATGGAAAAATCCTGCCAGAACCTTGTGCTTTTGTTGCAGTTACAGGTAGAACTGGTTCGAGAATGACTATTAATCAACATTTACTTATAATGGGCATGCGTGTTTATAATCCTTGTTGGGTGTTTCCTCTCCACCGCCCCACAAGATGCGTAGCTTAGAATGGCGCAGAACTAGAATTGAATAACACCTGGACTGGAACTTTATCTACTTTCATAATAATCTTAGCTTTCCTTAATGTGATTTGGCCCTTAGAACGGTCAAACGGTTTAAAGGGTGAAAGCCGATATTTCATCCCTAGTCACCCCTATTAGAGATTGTTTTATGTAGCCAATTATGTAACTGAAATATTGTAACCTGTCGTTAACTCATACCGGTAATCAATCGTACCTGTAATCAATCGATACCGGAGTATCTATCGCAAGATATCAGTTAATTTGGAATCGTGATTCGAGTCTGGGATAGTGATATTCAATAGGTTGGTGGTAGATTTATATTTATAGTTGATAGGCCATTTCGATTCCAGCGATTTCTCGCGCATCTACAACTTTAAATGAACTTGAATCATGTGTATAACGCGTCTATTTAGGTTCATGCATCGCTCATAGTTTGTTATAATAACGATTCTGGACATCTTATTATTAATTTGTTTATTCCAAATAGTAGAACCTCTTAACTTTTTTGTCATGGCATAATACCGTTATGCTGTACATGAAAATGAATTTCATAAAATCAGATTGTTCACTATGTTTTTTTGATTATAAATAGATTTGAGTCAAAAAGAAGAATACTTTTTCTATTTCCCTTAAAAAAATTGTTATTTTATCGGTAAATTAAGCAAGAAAAGTAAGTCAAATATTTTGTAGTACAAAATATAAGCGCGATTTAACCCATGCTGTTAAATTGTGTAGTTGAACACACTAATTACTGATTATATGCCTTACGATTCTTTTGTGACAACGATACTGTTAGTTTTAATTTAATGTGATTCATCAATGTAATTTACTCTTTTTTTAAAGATATTTTTAGTATATATAAAACGTTTCCCATAAGTTAATTTTAAATACATGTTTGTGAAATTGTGACATATTTATAAGCTTTTTATTTTACAGGGTGTAAGGGAAAGAATTTTCATAAATTTAACCAACGATTATTTACAGTTTTTCGGACAAAAAGTTTCCTTAAAATATATATTCAAAATAAAACCATTTCCGCGCAAAAAGCGGCGTGAAACTAGCCTTAATTTTATATCGATGGCAATATCTATTTTCATCTTTTTTATATCGATCTCTGAGAATTCAGTTTTTGTTGTATTGGCCTATAAGGTATTATTTGAATATAAAATCTAAGATTTTTATACTGATTTATTCCATACATTTCCGCAAAAATTTGGTTTTGTTTTCGAACAAAAAAAGGAAGAAAAACTTATTACACATTATTGTCGTTTAATGTCAAAGTTGAAAATACACCAATATTTCACGCAATAACACGTTGTGAATAATTCACGTCACATTAAGAAATACATGATTAATTGTTTTATTAAATTGACTGTTCAAAATGGCAACCATCCTATTCCTCGGGAATGAAGTTTCTTGAATTAATAAAACATTGAAGAAAAAATTTAGATTCCTTTGGTTTTGGCCAATAAACTATTTATAATGTTGATGATATGTTTGCCTGTGTGAAAAATCAGTGAGTAAAAGTGTATACGAGTATTTCTGATAGAATTGTTCTCTGCAACAAGATGAAAAATTTATTCTTCGACCTCAAGACTGATTTCTGGCTGCCATCCATATTGTTGAAACTTTGAAACCTCGCTAGTCTTTTGAGAAACCTGGACAAATGTTTGCCGATTTGTAAGCGGCCTTACGGTTATCGTTGCCCGCAAATCAAAAGCATATCCTGACATTGGCGTACAGAATATATTTTTTGGTTATAAATCGAATTTTAATGAACGCACTGAAACACTGAAGTAATATTTGTCGCAATTTTGAAATATCAATTTTTGTCGTGACGATATTGATGCGATGCGATGTTGCCGCATCCCTGAGAATGTGCTTATATAGAACATGATTCTTAATTAAAAATATGTTTAAACAATGTTTATTAGTGCACTTGCAGCTTAATTAATATTTGCCAACTGCGTTTTTCACATGTTTGTTTCTAATGTTAATTCTTATCATAGCTTTTCGATTGGTGATTTAATAATACTGCATTTTTTTTCTCGAAAACCTTTTAGATTTTGAATCTTATTCTAAGAACATTTTTTCTTTAAAATGATACGAAGAAAATTTTCGAAAGTACTTTTCTTTACACCCTATATACTGCTCAGTCTCTTATAGAAATGGTATTTTCTTTTGCTCATTTAGATTAATACGAGTATAAATCGGTTATATAATGAGAGTTATATTATTCTTGATCATGGTTGTTAAACTGTTCCCAATTTTTCTGAGGAAGCAGGCAGCACTATTGGAAGTGCTTAACTTGTTTAGTTAGAAAAATATTTGCTTTTAATATTTTATTTAGTCGAGATGCAGTAAAAGTCTCCTTTCGAGTAAGGATTTTTATGGAATAAAATGGAATAAATTTAGTAAAGACAATTAATGTGCTATATATTAGCCTCGCCTTGGAAATACTTATACTTCAATATACAGGGTGTCCCGAAACTCAACGTCAAGCGGGTGCCTTGATTTTGGGGGTGATGGATTTTTTTCTTATTTTTGCCTGAACTGGTATAACCTGCACTTTCGCCCGGCACCCGCTTGACGTTGAGTTTTGGGACACCCTGTATAAGGAATATGTCAATATAGTGAAGGATTTGGAACTGTATGATCAATGAGTATTGATTACAGCGAAATACAGCTGATATTCGAATATTGACATATTTTAACATCAACTAATTTTAAGAACAGTAAATCCACTGTTATAATAATTTCGCCCAAATAACTCTTAATGATCACGACTTAACGTCAAAAAAATCTGAAAATTCCTTATAGGGCACATTGAAAAATGATAAAACACGATGATCTGTTACAAGTTTCGGAAGGCTTTACCTAAAATAGACTAATAAAAGTAGATTAAATAATCGGATATATGTTCACATTTGTTTTTGATTCATATATTACGTTTTGGGAAAATTTGGATTAGAGCAAAAGAAATTTTATAATTCAATTCCTACTTTTTTTTATCGTGTAACTCAGTTACAATTTCCTCAACCAGAAATAAATCTCTGTATTTAAATTTTTGTCACTAATAAATAGTAAGTAAATAATATTTTTACTTTCAAATTTAATATTTGATCTAATTGATGCAATTCTCTTTTGATGATAACTATTTTAGTATTGCTATAGGTATATTGTGATTATTACTACAAGCAAATAACGTTTTCATCAACTTTCCATCAACATTTTAAATTAAGCACATAAGAACACGTAGAATAAGTATGCAACACAACGAAATGCAATACACTTTTTGATATGTTAATTATATGCCTTCATGAAATTTAATCAAGTATGTATCCAATATAACTTAGTTATAAGCCATTATATCTCAAGAGAATAAAATCCACCATCATTAGTTAAATCTTTTTAAATTGCCAGCTTAATAGAGTAATTTGTTGTGGTTTTGTATTTTTGGTTGTATCGTAACGGTCTTATATGTTTTCACCAACAGTAATAATCTCTATGTATAGTAACGGAATTGAGTAACTTATCATTATAATTGACTTTATGTTTATATAGCTGACAAGTGAGAATGACCAAAAGGTACCTTAATAATTTAAATTTTAAATTTGATTATAATGAAATAAAATATCATGTACTTCGTATATTAGTTTTTAAAGAAAAAAAATGATGCGTAGAATATAATATAGGATACATATTTATCACCATCATATCATGGCGCAAGTCAACGGCTCACTTTCTGAATTTATCCATTAATCGATCTATTTTTTGGCATCTTCATAAGAATGGAAATGCTGCTCAGCCAGGCAATGAGTCATCGATCCGAGCAAGTGGTGATCGGAAGAAGCAATGTCCAGTCAAGAGGGCCGGTGGGGTAGGACTTCCAATTTGAGCGTTTCCAAGTATGTTTTGACCGGTTTTGCAATATGTGGCCGAGCGTTGTCATGCTGTAAAATTACTTTGTCGTATCTCTCCTCGTTTTGTGCCCGTTATTCCTTCAATGCTCGGCTTAAACGCATCGAGTGTAGTCGATAGCGATCTGCCGTGATGGTTTCGTTGGGTTTGAAGAGCTCATAATACAGTACACCCAGCTGATGACACCAAATACAGAGCATGCGTTTGGAGCCATGGATATTCGGCTTTTCTGGTTATTTTCTATATCTTATAACTTCGGGTTATCGTAGTGTATCTACTTTTCATCACCAGTCACGATACGATGCAAAAAACCTTTCTTTTTCTACCGTTGGAGCTATTTATTGAGCTGTTCACACGTGAAAAAACGCCGTTAGTGAAAAACGATGTTAGTGTCGTACGACACGGCAATATCCTTGTTTTTTCAATCATTCGTAATGCTTTTAAACGTTTGGTTGTATGATCAACTCCTAATGATTCTGCAATTTCACTTTACGTTTGACATGGGTCTCCATCGACTAATGCTTTCAATTCTTCGTCTTCAAACTATTTGCGCTGCGCCAGAGCATCCTTTATTTTCAACATCAAAATCATTATTTTTAAAATATCTAAACCAATATCTGCATATTGTTTCCGAGAAAACATGGTTGCCGTAAGTCTCCTTAAGAATTCCATGTGCTTCAGCTGCAGATTTTTCTTGAAAAAAGTAATGTAGTAAAATTCATGGCAAATACTTGTCATTCGACATGTTTAAGGCTATAAAAAAAATATGTTCAGCGGAATAACATATACTGTCGTTTCAAGCCTAATGGTGAAGCTTCACAATGAACTTGGCTGTAGTTTGCCCGATCCAAAAAGGCACTATCACCATCACCATCTGTCGGAAAATAGCGAGAATTTATTCAAGTCCAAATCCCACCCCACCTTACCAGTTATGATACAATTTTGCTATTAAATATATTTTATTTGTTTTTAATTCCTCGACACAATGAGTAATTATAGGATGTTTCGCATTCCTGAAGAGGTGTTGGCTGAATTACGAAGGCAAGAACAAGAATCAAATGATGAAAGAAATTATGTGGGGAGAATAGAAGTTGAATCGGAAAGCGGAAATCGGAAAAAAATATTTTAAGTGGTTAGCCAGATTTGATGATACCGGTAGATCATTGAATACCATCAACGATTAGATATTATCAATAAAAATTAGTTCTGAAAAATACATTAAAAATATTTGCTGAAGTTATCGAGGAGATCACTGGTAATACTAAATTCACCTATACCTTTTTTCAAAATATTTTTTTTTAACTTACGTTTGCTTGATTTTCTATGAACCTGATTTAGCCCGGAGAAATTCGTGGCTAACCAAACCTGAAGCTGACTATGAAATGTAAATATAAAAATCTTAACACGATTGTTTTTTCCAAATATCCCGCAGTAATTTTTCATTTTTTATCGGCCAGCTTGGATTTTATTTTTCAAGTTTGTATATACTTAATGAAGTGATCAGTCCATCTTTGGGTCTTCTCCGTAGACGTTTGCGATCAGGTAGTATCCACTCCAGGATCGCCTTGGTGTACCTGCCATCCCATCGCCTCGTTATATGGCTTGCACAGCTCCATTTCAATTCCTTTGCACTTCTAGTGATGGCACCATTGATCTTTTCATCCTATTCCCAATTTCATCCTATCCCAATTTCATCCTATTTCATCCTATTTCCAATCCCGATTACTGAACACCTCTTCAAGGCAGGTTGAGAAAAGAATTAAATTCATTAATTCCATCAAGGTAAACTGTCGCTGTAGTTTCATCATATATTGATCCTGGTAGGTTTACATAGACCCTGTCTAGTTAGGCTTTATATTGCAGATTACATAAATGTTTGGTAATATAATGTACACAAGGAACTGGAATCGTGTTATTTTGGAATTAATGAAAGGGAGGGCTTTTAACACGACCATGAAAAGAGATCACGAACTTGAAACATAAAATCCAAGCTGGGCGATAAAAATTTTACATTATTAAACTACATTAATTATCATAAATATGGTTTAGATATACTGAGGAGGCATAAATGAATTTCACTGTAATGGCGATATAAAATTTAAAAGGTATTGCATATTAAATTTGTCCACATTCTCTATATCCCCACATCGCCAACATAGATCACTTATTTTGCAATTTGCAGCATTATACCCGTAAATTATATAAATTATACAATAGCTAAAAGAATCTTTCAAAACTTATTCTTTTTATTAATACACTCGCCAGATGAAATGAGATTTATAATCCCAACAAAAAACTAATCTTATTAAATAATATGAATTGATTTTAGTGTTTGAATTTCCTAAAATCCAACTGATATTTGACAATTAAATAGGTTAGAAATCAGACATTAAGGAAAATGTATACTAACGCAGAAACTTTCAGTATAACAATAATCAGATATTAGATTGTAAACTGATGTAGATGTACAATCAATGTACTTATTTGAAAATTTTGACCCAAATTTACACCAAACAATGTGCTAGCTGATTACCATCATTAAACGAATAAATTATAATCTATTGTGAGAATTTATACGTACACGAGTAGAATGCCGCTCTAACGACAAGCTGTAGTAAATAATATCCTTCAGCGTAAACGCTATTTATTACAAGTTTAATAACTATAATCTATAAATAAAGAGACGGCAGTTTGTTGACCATCCTGAGTGACATTACGTTGGTTAGCGAACTAACTAGCAACTGAATTACGATGGTTAATATATTATATTTCGATTTCATATCATTGTTTTTATGCTTGAAAGGCCAGCGTTTCATTCATCATTTTAATCTTATTCCTTAATGGACTTGATTGTCGGTGGCAAATTAATATATATTGTTGATTAATTGCTAAGAGGCTTTTTTGTTTTTGTAAATTCATCAGTGTTTTAAGTTTATAAATTATAAATATCATGCTCTGAAATAAAACCATAATATTGATATCTGTACCTAAATAGTATATTTTATATTAGAAATTCTTTTGTTACTTTAGATCGTCGTTTTTCAACGTTTTTAGTATCACGACCCTTAATTAACCAAAAAGTTAAGTTAAAAGTTGCGTTGCGACCCCCTCGCTACAATATGTTAATTTGACGTTTATGAAAGTTTTACATCGACCAGTTAACAAGACGATTCGTCTGTTTTTTCAGCATCGTGATTTATAAAGAATCTTTTTTATTTATAAATACCTACGAGCGTATTCACACGCTTAAGAATCCTAAAAAAATAAACGAATCAACTATGATGAATCATAAATGACGAATCGTCAATGACGGATGCAAATGGAAATGGGCCTTTACAATTATACTTGTGTAACCCCGTACAAGATTCGTGTAACTTCTTGTTCTAATATTACTTACACCAGTTCGAACCTGTATTCTTCTCTTGAAACCTGCCCGCGCATGCGGTACAGATCATTCGTCTCAAGCATATTTAGACCGCTATCCGCTCTTTTAATAAAAATCAAGGATGAGGCGGAGTTTCGACAAGTATGACGATTTCTTCTATCACCTAGTGTTAAATATTACGATTTCTTCTCTCATTCCGTGTTAAATAAATTAATAATAGTGTGCTAATAAAACAAATTAATAATATTAAATAAAATGGAAAAATTTGTAACAAAATAAAATGCATATCTAGACAGTGCATGGTGAGGGTGAAAATGCAAAGAAAAAGACCACATTATACAATAAAACATATTTAACATGTGGATTTACGGCCTTGAATGACAAACAACAATTGATGGTTTGTTATCAAGTTCTGCCTGCGGAAAGCATGAAGCCTTCAAAATTAGTCCGGCATTTGGAAACAAAACACCTGTTTTTAAAAACAAGCTATTAGAATTTTTCGAGCATAAATCACTCGTCTTAAAAAATCAACAAATTGTTATTAACAAATCAAGACGTAATGAAATCGCAGCATTTCAAGCATCCTGTTTAGTAGCATTAAGAGTGGCCAGAGAGTCTATGCCTCACATGGTTGTGGAAAAGCTTATTTTACCCAGTGTCATTGATATTGTCAAGGTGATAATAAGTTCGGAAGAAGCAAAACAGTTGAAAACTATACCACTTTTAAATGACACAATATCTAGGCGTATTAATTAAATGGTCTATGATATTCAGGATCAAATAATTGAAAATGTTAAATGAAGTGCATTTTTTGCATTAATGGAAAATCGCTACGAATTTTCCGTGGCACCCGATAATCCGCGAATTCCTTCCCTAAAACAATGATCGGCTTTGGGGAAAAGCTGGTTAGTAATCTAACTGAGGTTACTGAGGTCACCAATTCACCCTTCGATCCAAAGATAAGCATAGAACTCTTCATTCTGAAAGCCCCTTCCATTCTTTGGAAATATCAACTAGATAAATTTAGCACCTAACCAGATCACTCTTAAAGAACGATAAGTATATTTCTCCCTTTAAATTTTAAGATGGCCAAGAAATCGCTATTGCCGATGGAGAAGAAATAGAAAGGTGAAAACTTTTACGAGTTCAAATAACCCATTAGAAGCATCCCGAGGTTAAAAATACTATGAATGATATTGATATTAATCAATCTGGACTAATACTGTATTTCTAGTTTTTGCAGAAATACTTCGTAAGGTATAAACGATAACAAGCTGTGGTCAAAAGTTTTCCGCTCTAGGAAAACTATAAGATACAATAAAATCACGTTCATGCAACTTTAAAATTTTTAAGGCAGTAAATCGCGAAAAACACGAATATAGTGAATTTCTTTGGACAATATTTACGAAGTCTATAAAAGGTCACTCTTTTAGAAGTGCTTTTCAAGAAGCTCTTAACCTCTAGCTCCTTTCTCCTCTAACTTAAATATATATATATATATATATATATATATATATATATATATATATATATATATATATATATATATATATATATATATATATATTTAAGTATATTGAATTTGTCTACGCAATTAAAATTCATTTCCTATATGTGTGTTAAGGGAAATAATATATAAGAATATCAGAATCAGCTAACGCAGGTACTTTTTAATAGGAAAAAGTGTAACTGGAAATATATGACAATTCTAAATGGTTATTTTCAAACAAACAGATGACAAACGTATGGTGACAAATACATTTAGAATAATTAATTCAGATTAATTCGTTGTATTATGCGTAGAAATACTAAGCTATTTTATGAAAGAGCGTATAAGGTTTTCGTTTGATTTTGGGTATATTGTCTATATAGAAATACATACGAAAATAGGGTGATTTTTTAAGGTCACCGAATTTCCAATAGGGGTTGCTGTCAAATTATCATGGCAAATGTAATCATGGCAATAACCGTGGCACATCGAATTATCAACAAATTCCGAAAGCATTTCACGCTGCTCGATATTAAAACAAAACAATACGAAAAACTGTGTGTTTCGAAAAATAATATCACCGCTATTGCTGGTAATGAAGATCCAAATTTATCAATTCGTTAATGGAGATCGTTACAGAGCGATGATCAATGATTATTTAATTCCGAATTTGAATCGTATTGATCTGGAAGAGATGTAATTCAAACACGGCTCTACATGTTATGCAGCCAACGCAACAATCATTTTATTGAGAAAATAATTCGGTGAGAAATTGTTTCGAGGATCGGACCTGTTAATTGGCTACTAATCTGATTTAACCCCTTGAAATTATTTTCTTTGGGGTTATGATTAAAAAAAATTGATCTATGCCGATAAATCAGCAACTATTGAAGCCTTGAAAGCCAACATATCTCGCGTAAACCCCCAATTGCTTAAAAAAGTGGCCGGAAATTGGATTGACAGAATGCGCTTTGTCAGAAGTAGGTGCGGCGGACGTTTGTCTGAATCCACATCTGAAACAAAGGCTGATAAATGTTTATACCAGGGAATCTTGGAATCAAGGGAAATAATACCAGGTGTCGAGAAATGGCGTTCATATTTAATTACTTGTTTGTTCCTAGGTGGCGCAGAACGCGCTGGTTCTGTTAACTTTACATCGAAGCTTGGTTCAGCGAAAATTAGTTGCCATGGAGCCTATTACCGGACAACAACGTGCTTCCTGTGTTAACTATTTGTAAATGAACATATATTTTTAGGTAAAACTCGAAGATATTTACCACTATACATCAAATTACTTTTGGTTAATCAAAGATTGAAGCGGAGAAGTTAATAAAAGTGCTTTGGTTTAGTGGTAACATTTTGCCAGTTTATTGCATTACACCAAATGTGCTAATGGAATAATTGACATTTTTGGGTAATAAATTAATACATAATTTTCGTTTTCTTGTTAATCAAATGTTATTAGGTCAATCCATTAAATAGAAAGTAACTTTTGAAAAAAAACTGGCATGGTTTTATTTTGGCGTTTAAAATAATTTGACTATTCCTCTATTAGGTGTCATATGGTCAACGCTACTGCTAACGAAGCACTAAACTAATTATCCAATCTTCTGTTTCATAAACCCGATATATAGAAGAACCTTAAGGCAAATAAATGTTCTTTATTCCGATTATCATTAGATCCATTTTTAAGAATATAAATAAATTTTAAACTATAATTTATTATGTTTATTAAGGCTAGTTCATTTATATAATTCGCCTTAATGATGTTATAAGATCATAAAACATTTTAGCTGCTTTCATTCTTAAAACTTTACTGACATTACTTGGGTAATTTCACGTTTTTACGAGGGTTGCTATTTATGTATCCAGAACAATAAATAAAAATAAATATTTATCATTAAAATTGATTTTATTATTTTTTAAAATATCCCCCGCGATGATCGATATACTTGTGCATACGTTTAAATCAATTTTCATAGCACTTTTTCCATTCCGATTGAGGTACCTCCAAAACACGCATTTTGAAAGCATTAACCGCTTCTTCTTGCGTCAAAAATCGTTGAGCGCCTACTTTATCTTCACGGATGAGAACAAAAAGAAATCATTGGGTGCTAAATCAGAACTGTACGGCAAATGACCCATCAATTCGATGTTTTCACCGGTCAAATATTGAGTTGTTCGGTTCGGCACAAGCCTTTTTTGAGCGATTGTCAAATTATGCGGAATCCAATACCCACAAATCTTTTTCACGGCGAAAGATTCATGTAAAATCTTGTGTATACCTGTCATACTAATGTCCAGAAATTCCTAAAACTCACGGTATCATGACCATCTTGCTTTATCAGTTCGCGCATAGTATCAATGTTTTCTGGCACAACAACCGATTTTGGACGAAATTCTTTAAATTTGTCAGTGAGCAAACGACGGCCACGATTGAATTCACTAAATTAGTGATATTCATCTTGCAGTGTATACATACATATATACATACAGATCATGTATGTATATATGTACATGCTTCATCTCCAAAAGTCAAAGTGAGTTGATCGATGCACTGTTGTTGGGATAAACCACGTCGAAAGTAGTAGTAAATCATCGCACGGAAAATCTCACGAATTAATTCTATTTTTTGATTAAGATAGTCACTAAGTCACTAAACAGCACAAATAGCATCCGCATGATAAAACGTTCTGAGTACGTATACAGTTAACAATGTCAAACTTTACGATATATATGTGAGATGGCGCCTAGCAACATCAGTGTTGCCAATTCCGGATACATAAATAGCAACCTTCGTAATATGGTTTATTTGGCAAAAAGGTGTAACAAATAACTAAGATTTGAGTTCAAAACCAACTTTATGAAAATCAATTTAAATACGAAATATCATGAAAAAAATCTGCAAGATATTTTTGACTAAACAGTTTATGTGTATGGGATATTAGTTACAAGAAATGTTTGATAATAAATAAATAAGATAGAATGTAGAGGCAGATGATTTTCATTATTGAAAATCGATTTATTTTTTAATGTAGTTTGGTTTTCGCTCCATACACTTAGCGTAACAATTTTCCAACTTTTTATGTTTTCTAAAAAGTAGGACTTATTGAGCTCGGCAAAATAGTCTCTCTTCCAGTCTTCTCTTTTCACACGTTTGCAAATTGATTAATTTTATTGTTTCAATGGCGGACGAATGGGCGTGTGTATTGGCTTAGTGAAACAGAACTTTTTTCATTAATAAGTGACTGCGTTTTTATCAAATCTCCTTGAAATTGGACCAATAATTCACTGTGTTGGGTAATCCGTCACTTCTGGTCTACAGTGGTGAATTCAAGTTTCATCAATATAACTATTGGGGATCGCTGAGGAAACTCTTTCGGATTGGACTTATATATGTCAAAACACCGCTGTGAAGTGGTCAATTGATTTTGTTTTTGGTCAGCAGTAAAAACATGCAGCACACGTTGCCCTGACAGCTTTCTTATGTCCAAATGTTTATGCAGGAGGTTCCATACGCATTCGATCGAAATATTTATAATCTCAACATTTTTTTTTACTTTCACTCTGCAATCAACCAACACTACATAATTTTATTGATCATTTCTTCAGTAGTGACCTCGAAAGAACATCATGTCAAATTGTTGCTCTTCATGGTTGACTAGATTGAAAGTCAGAAACATAAATCATGAAGTGTGAAGAAGCAGCGTTCTTATAAAACTTTTAAAATTTTAGACAATAACAATAAAACGATTGATATATTAATTGGTTATCGTTTAGTAAATAAACTACAAATAAATTAATGAACATTGTTATAATTTATTTTTTAAATTAATAAAAATAACGCCCTACATCAGGTTGGAAGGATGTGTCAACGTCGTATATGTTGCGACAAAGATTGTTATTACAAAGTTGCGAGAAAAATTCAGTGCGTACATTTCAGTTGGATTTATAACCAAAAATGTATTATGTACGCAAATATATGATATACTTCGCATTTCCAATAGGCAAGGCGTTTTTACAAACACTGATAACCCAAAACATCGTTTCCAGCTCAACAAACATTTGTCCAAGTTTCTCAAAGACTTTTGGATACTGGTAGTTTGGTTCCAAAAAGATTCCAAAGTTTCAAGAATGTGAGCAGCAACGAAAAATCGATTATGAAGTCAAAGTTATGGGGGTGCTTTATGGGTAGGCCCAACCCAGCCCTTCAATTGGAAGGCATATGTTTCGTCTTTTAATGTACCAGATATTTTAAGGCACCGACATATGCTCTCTCGTTAAGAATAGGGATACCCTATCCACAGTCAATAACCCATACTTTTGCCGACCTCCTGTCGGATGGGGTATATATGCAGTGTTAGAATTCTTTGGACTGTGTCCAATGATACAACAGTGCTGAATGTTCGGGCAAATGTGATAAAAAAAACTTAACATTTTTTATAAATTATTATTCCAAGTATTCTCATCTGGCTTTGATATACTTGTTACATCGATTTAATAGTGATTCAAATGCGCGCTCCAGCTCATTTTGTGAAATAGCATCCAAAGCACGCGTCAAGGCTGTTTGAATGTCTTCAAAAAAATACCCTTTCAACTTTGGGAACAAGGAGAAGGGGCTAGATCTGGTAAATACGGTGGCTGGTTGATCACACAGACTTGGTTTCGGGCTAAAAATTAACGCACGATTAACGATGTGTGACTTGGAGCATTATCCTGCAACAAACTCCAACAACAACAGACTTGGCGCTTAGTTTCTGGCTCGTATTGAAAACACTTAGTTTCATCCCTTATAACAATTGATTTCAAGAAGTTTTGATCATTTCTGGCGGCTCCGACAATATCTCTAGAATGATTGACATGAAGTGATTTCTGCTCCACCTTCAACGTGTGTGGAAGCTGGAAGTGTGGAAGAATACTTTCGTTTTACCCAAATCCTTGTGAAGTATTAGTCGAATTGTTTCTTTCCCGATATTCAAAACCTCTTAGATCATTTTTAGTGAAGCATTGCGGTCATTTCAAAATCGCGAACTTTTTCGATCATTTTGGAAGTGCGTGCTGAAATTGGTCTCCTATTACTTTTGTCATCCTCTACCGACACTCTGCCATCCAAAAAACGTTTATGTTACAGAAAAACATTTGTTCTGCTTAAAAAATCATCGCCGTACATTTGCTGCATCAACCGGAATGTTTTCGACGCAGTTTTGTGTTAAATTTAATAGCAGCTCTTTGTTCCATGATTTTATTTGTACATCAAACTTTTTTGGACGACGTCATAAAATCAACAAAGACGTCATGAGACGTCATAAAATCAACAAATGTCAACCGATCGTGGTAAAGTAGGTTTGTTAGGTCAAGCTTTGAATGTTCAAGCTTTGAAACGAGGCCACGCGTCAAGAGACGGCGTAACTGGTTGCTGGGATATATCTTAAGTATTGATACTTAATGGACGCACTGTATATATATATATATATATATATATATATATATATATATATATATATATATATATATATATATAACAAAAAGAACGTTGAAATCCAATGGACATAACCGAGGTTGAGACTTGACATAATAGAAGCACGTATCGGAACACGATACATAGGTGGAACGACACTCAGAAGGAATACTCAAAAATGTCACGTGAATCAGTTAAATCGTGTGTTAGTATGAAAAATTAATGCTAATTTACATTACATGTTTTGACATTAAACGGCAATAAGGTCTAAGGACAATAAGACCAAATTCATACTAAACAGTATGGAATAAATGTATATAAAAATATTTCATTTTGTTTTCAAATTATACCTAAAGAGGCAATAAATGCAATAAAAATTGACGAAAACAAGATAAAAATAAACGTTGCCATTGTTAAGATAATTAAACCTCTTTTCATATCTGTTTTCCACTGAAATGGTTACATTTTGGATTTAATATTTAAGAAAACTTTTTGTTCAAAAAACTATCAAAAATCGTTGGTTAAATTCACGAAAATACTTTCCGTTACACCCTGTATGTAATATCGTTACATTGATAAATTATAACAAGATGTTTTGAGCTTAAACGCTGTGCTTCCGTACGATCGTTGAAAGGACACCGTTTCGCAAAGGACCATTGCGCACTCATAAACTGATAATTCTGCATTAAAAAATAACACTCAAGATTTACAGGAATGCAGATTACCTCTTAACAGGGATTGTGGACATGGATTGAATACTAATGAGTGTGAAGCCTGGGGTCACTACGGTAATTCAGTATCGAAAATTACACGCCATAAATATGCATGCTATTCAACATATTCCATGAAAATTTGTCTTCAACAATAGAGGTGTTATTTGTCATGCACTAAAGCTGATATAGAATAATTCCGATTAAGAAGCTGCGTAGCGGTCATCGTCGATAAACATATGCTTAACTCACGCGATTGATTTATAAAGAGGGTTTACTGTACTCCCAGGGCTAAGTAAATGTTGACCGGTACATTTCCGTTTAATCTTTTGATATATTACCACTATGCACTACTATTCATACAGTGTAAATGATTTTTAATTAGATTATAAATTAACCCCATCCATTATTAATTATGATATTTATATCAATTTATAACTTTAGCTTAGATATATAAAGGATGGGACAAGTATCACTCTAAGTGGGTGGCTATTTTTGTATCCGAAATTGGCAGCAATGGTGTTGCTAGGCACTATCTGAAATAGACATCGTAAAGTTTCACATTGACTGTATATGCACTCAGAATGTTTTGTCATACGGATGCCATGTGTTATTTAGTGATTTGAAAATGTCATCTCAACAACACTGCATCGATCAACACACTACGACTGTTGATGATGAAGCACCATCTAAAACCACTATATATCACTGGTTTAGTGAATTCAATCATGGCCGTTGTTCGTTCATAGACGAATTTAAAGAAGGTCGTCCAAGATCGGTTGTTGTGCCAGAAAACATCGATACTGTGCGCGAACTGATAAAGCAAGACCGTCATATGACATATACGTGAAACTGAGGCATTCCTGGGCATTATTATGACTAGCATACACAAGATTTTACATAAACATTTAGCCGTAAAAAAGATTTGTGCGCGTTGGATTCCGCGTAATTTGACCAGCGCTCAAAAAAGGTTTGTGACGATTGATGCAAAGAAATGCTTAAATAATACAAATATGTTGCATCAAAAGCCGTATATAACATCTACACAGGTGACGAATCTTTGATCTATGCGTACAAGTCCGAAAGTAAACATCAGTCGAGTGTATGGGTATTTCCAAATGAGCCAAACCCAACAAAAGTTGTTCATGCAAGAAACACTTGGAAGCAAATGGTCGCCTGTTTATTTAGGATAAATGAGCATGTGGCTACATTGATCCTAGAGAATCGGAAAACGGTCAATTCTAAATGGTACACAACTATTTATTTGCCAGAAGTCTTTGAAGAAAAAACAACCAGTCACGCATGATCAGGCGTTTTCACCATGACAACGCAAGCTTTCATACGTCGGACCGAAGAATTCACTATTTGACCGATCAAAACATCCAATTGATGGGTCATCCACCGTACAGTTCTGATTTGGCAACCGCTGATTTATTTTTGTTCCCGTCCGTGAAGGATAAACTACATTAATACAAAATTAAAAAGACAGCATATTCATCTACTGCCTAATATCTGCTATAAGGTTAAGCATTATCGACAGAAGTATAAATTTTGTTCATTTAAATATATATTTTGGAGTAAATTTAAAGTATGGTTGGTAAAATATTATTAATATCATTCCAATGAAGCTACAGTGTTGGCGAAACGTGTCAATTTATAATAAAAATAAATGTAATATACTGAAAATTATACAAGAAAAGTCATTAAACATTTGTGATTAATTATAATTAAGTAGAGGGCAACACAATCCAAAAGCTAAAATGTGAAATGCCCAGATTTAAAAACATCATAACTAAGTCATTATATACGAACTCTGATTAACTATTCTCTAGATTAACATTTATTTTTAATACAAGATGGTTTGTTATCCATCATAGTTGTCAGAATTTTTGACACAATTGTTTTCAAAGATATTTGACGGAATTAATACTACCGTTCGAAATTGCGAGTAGTCGCGATGACAAACTGATGACTGCAATTAAATCCAAATACCTAGTAAGTCAATACTGGTTTGATAAATTGCTACGGTTTCCCACTGGACGGTCGTTCTATAAAAGGTTTTTATGGAAGGCCGTAGATATTTATGAGTTCGCAGAACCAATAACGAAGAAAAATAGATAGACCTACGCGACTGAAGAATGCAACTAAGTTAAAAATCCCACGCAGGTGTAAAATGGAACGAATTTAGATACCAAACCGATTCTTCAGTTATTTTTTTTAAATACACTTTCATATAAATGAGTCATTGAAAAAAATTCCAAAAAAATGGTTGAATGTGATATATCCCTCATCATGGAACGTTTAACATCATAGCAACGTTTGCAAATTGTCGAAATTTACTATCCAAAATCAATTTGCTGTGTACCAAACTTACAGAGTCTTTTATGCTGCACATAATGGCATAACCTAGCGATGTACCCACAAATTCTGAAAGCATTTCGCGCTATTTGATATTAAGATAAAAAACTGTGCATTCCGAAGAAAATTTCATCCGAAATGAATTCATAATATATAGTTCTTGTCCTTCAGCAAAGTCAACTAATCTGCCACCTCTATTGTCTCGCTCACCAGTTCCATATGGGCCAGTTGCATTTTCGTCTGTTCTTGTTGTTCCAATTCTGGCATTAAAATCACCCTTCAGGATTTTGTACCTACATTTCTCCTTGTATAAAAGCTGGGCCACATCATCATAAAATTCCTCAATTTCCTCATCTTTATGGCTTATAGTTGGTGCATAAGCTTGGACGATTTGAAGCCTAAACTTTTTATTCAGCTGAAGGACGCATTGGGCTAATCGGTCGGATGTACTTTCAAATTTTACCACACTGTCCTTCAGCTTTCGATTGATGAGGAATCCAATTCCGCCACATCGGCCATTTTCCGTACCTCGAGTTTAGAGTACGTGTCCAGTTGGTTCCAGTTTGATTAACTTTTCACCCTTCCTTCGTGTTTCACAGAGCCCAATAATATCCCAATGTATGTTGTCAAGTTCGATTAACAGTTCTTGCAATCGGGCCTCTGTTTTCATAGTCCGTTGCAACGTTGCAATGTCAAAAGTCCAATGGCAGCCTGATCTAACCCGGTGATTCTTAGCACCCCCTGCCTTGGGGCTGCCGTAGGTAGTTGCCCCTTGGCCTCCGGGGAATGAGGGCCGTGTTTGAGGTTGTACTGTCATATTTCAACATATTGAAATACCATGTTGAAGGTATGGACCGTAATCTGCCACGCTGGTCCAATGCGGGTTGGCAGATTTTGGATCATGTTAGTCTGAGGCCTCCGCTCCGACCTGTCCGCCAGGGGTGACCCTCCCAGGAGCATAGACTCCAGACGGCATAGCTCAAAGCTTCATTGCCCTACTCAAACCCCTTTACCACGTCAAGGTCTGATCCACAAAGGGGATATATATATATATATATATATATATATATATATATATATATATATATATATATATATATATATATATATATGTTTGTGCGTACTATTTCACGGATGGAAAAACATGTATTGGATTTTTTTTCCGGGAGTATATCCGGTTGTCGGGTTGGTCCCTGTGGGGAGCTTGCAGCAGACGTTTCGCCAAAATCTCATTTGGCATCTTCGGTGCTTACTGTCGTGAAGTTCGTGACTGCAAGCTCCCGATAGGGACCAACCCGACAACCGGATGTACTCCCGGAAAAAACCCAATACATATATATATATATATATATATATATATATATATATATATATATATATATATATATATATATATATATATATGTATATATATGTATATATATATATATATATATATATATATATATATATATATATATATATATATATATATATATATGATGGACATATATCGTACTATGGCAACATTTCAGATATATTTAGATAATTTCATTTTTTTTTTTTTGGATTTAATATAATTGAGCTTAACTGTATATAACAAAATTTGCAATTCAGAGAGTAATAACAGTTATCTGATCTTGTCCATTCAAATGCAATTTATATCAAGTGAGCTATTATTATGTAAGAAACACTAATTGCTTGTAACTAATTGATACAGTGATTTTTAGGTATCTATAGTTAGCTAATAAGTGCAAGTGGATAGCTGTAGATATATAATGTGTTACTTTAAGTAATTTAACTTCTGTTTCTATATTATTTGGTATTTGGTTTGGAAAATTATGTTAAAAATCGTTTATTTATATAATATTTGAGTCCATCGTAGAACACGTAGTTTGTCTAATGAAATATGTGAAAACTGTCCCAAAAACAGGGATATCTTTTAATTTGAATTTCCCGCTATATAAAATTCCCGCTATATAATGTAATGATTCTTAATATTTCCTTAAAAAAAAAACGTTTAATTTCCGAGAAAGGTAAAAATGATTTATTGAAAGTATTGTGGAAACCGTACATCTTTTGCGGTGGTCCAGCGATCAAGACATTTTTCGATATCTCTGTAATTGTTGATGTGTTTCATGGAACGACATGAGACATCGATGAAAACAAGTAGTAGTCGAAAGGGGCAAATCTGGTGAGTAGGGGTGGGGTGGGGCAAGAGCTCCCAGTCAAGGGCAGAAATGATATCTCTGACCGCTTTCGCTGAGTGTGATAGGGTATTATCATATGGGTTGTTGATTCTGGATAGTTTCCCCATTCTTGACATCTGAACATCGAGAGAAGAAATATATGGTCTCCAATTAAATGGATGGGGTAACCAGTCAACAAATATAGAGGAAACTGCTTCTTCTTTCTTGATTTAAAAAATTGATTTGAACTATATCGAGAACGACGTGTGGGTGTTGGAATTGGCGATTATGTTAAAGCTTAAATATCTCTTAATTTCACTGATGAATGACCAAAATTTTACTTATTGACCAATGTACATATATTGTATACGATGTATATATATATATATATATATATATATATATATATATATATATATATATATATATATATATATACATATATATATACATATATATATACTTTTACTTTGTTATTGTTTCCATGATTATCAATATATCGACATATGTTTTTATTTTTCCATGTTTAGCTATCGTATTTAATATAACTTTCTCGTAATATTTGCGTAATTAAACATCTGTTTTGAAAGTAATAGACAATTTTTTATTTTTAAAACTAGAGAAATACTTGTTAAATTTCAAAGAAATACATTCAGGATTATGAACTAGATAGAAGATATCATGTTCAGCTGAATTGGTATTATTCTAATGAAATTTCAATTAATAGAATTTTTATAATTAATTATTATTAACATGTTAACATTATTACATAATTACAATTAAAAACTTCAACATGTAGTGATAATTTGTTGTTTAAATAAATTTGATTTTGTTTTCAGGCTCATTGTGTATATTTTCCAAATTTAGGTGATTAACAAACCAGAAAAACATTCCTAATATTCTGATTTAATTTAAATAAACGAACAGTTTCACACAATAGTACTGTTACGAACCACATGATGGCATAAGCTATACTTAATTGCAACTTGGTCATTGATTTAGATGTTTTAGAATGTTTAGCTTGAACCAGACTGATGATAGCATAAGGCCAGAAATCGGTTTCGGGGGACACTTGCGGATGTTTAATGCGACTAAAGAAATGGTCAAAAAAAAATTGGAGCTCAGAAGAAAACGTCCTTGTTTTTAAATATTTTTAATATTATCCATGAGGCCATTATGCAACTTTTCATTAATTAAACATATTTGAAATAAACTACATTTAGTGAATATTATGATTGTATGTCAAATGTATGCGGTAAACGGGTGATGCTTTTAGTGTGTCCGAACTTCCGATAGGGGCCGCTGTCAAACGAACGTGAGTTTACGCTCCTCTAGTGCCAACATTATTTATTATAGTCTGGTAAATTATCATGAAGCATTTAACATCAAAGCACCACTAGCAAATTGTAGAAATTTATTATCAAAATCAATGTTCTATACGCCAAAGTAGAGCACCTTGTGAATTTTATGGGTGCATGATTGCCCAAGCGAGCGATGTATTTGTTAAATTGTCGACAAATTCCGAACGCATTTTACGCGGCTCGATATAAAAACAAGGCAAAAACTGTCCGTTCCGAAGAAAATATCACCGTTGTTGCTGACAGTGTTGATGAAGATCCAAGTTTATCAATTCATCATCGTTCACAGGAAGTTGGGCTTTGTTATTCCATTACGTGGGAAATTTTGGGTAAAGATCTTGGTTTGACGCCTTACAAGATCCAGCTTGTCCAAGAACTAAAGCCGCAAAACCATCACTTCCGTCGCACGTTCGGTGAATTGACTCAAATTCAATTGCAACTTGATCCAGATTTTAACCGCAAAATTTTGTTCAGGGACGAAGTTTATTTTTGGCAAAATAAAAATACTCCGCAAATGATCCAACAATTACCGTTGCATTGTTGTGAGTTGTACACTACTGGTATCATTGGTCAGTATTTCTTTAAAAATCAAGAAGGAAAATACATTACCATTAATTGGAATCGCAATATAGCTATGATCAATAGTTGTGATTTAATTCCAAACTAATTAATTTATTCAAAGTTGTTTTCAAACATTAATGGCTTGGAATGTTATTTCACATAAACAAATAGATTCAAGGCATCTAATGCGGTTGTTATTTTATTTGAATTTAAAGATTGTAGGCATTAAAAATTCCCTATATATAATAAAAAATGCATCTTTTAAATATAAGTATAGTATAAGTAAGTTATAATGACAAGAGTTTAAACCCAATTTAATTCGAATTACGCGATTGTGGAAGGGGTCGGAAATAGTCGGATTCGGAAAGAGGAAACTGGGGTACTCAAAATTGCCACCTGGACAAAGAAATATATCGTTGTATGAAATAATTATCAAATAGTTTAAGGAATATGGGAAAAGAGGTTCTGATTGATCAAGAAGAATCAAAGATTCAGGTTCTTTCCTTTAGTAATTCTTTGACATAATACCTCAGAATCAATGAGAAATGTTTTTGTTCGGGTCAAAATTAGCATAATAATTTTAAGCCTTCTATGTGTCATACCTGTGGGTTTAACATATATGGTTTAAGATGATTAATTGACGACGTGCAGTTAGAATAGAATCGGAATTTTTTACAACTAGCCAGTAGTCGATGTATAAGATCCTTCAAAGGATATCCGGCCTTTTTTATCATGGTTAGTCCTGAACTCAGGTGTAATGTCTTTGCCGGATTTTATACTCTTGCATACTGAATACTTGTATACTCTGTAAAACAAATATAAACCATATGAGTTAGCACCCAGCCAGAAAGTTGAACGTGAACATCCGCAGCAGTTATATCACCGTACCCGCGCCTGATGCTCTATAGCTACATAGGCCGGCTGCTACATTTAACACTTTCTTTTTTCGTGTGGCGTTACATATATAGGTTGTTTCATAAATGATCCGCCATAGAGCAACTGGTGATAGTAGAGATCAAAATAAGAGGATTTAGTCAATAAATGTGTTGGCAAATGTTAATCGTTAAAAAGATACAGGGTGTTGAAAGAGAAACTAAATTTTGGAAAAATTTACATAATTTAAAAAATGTTGAAGATAATAGATTCAAAATCGTGGTAGTTAGGTTTTCAGAGGCGACCAATCCGAATTTGGTATTAGCTTAAACCTAGTTCCTAGAGGGCGCATGCTACCTACTTTGTGAGGAATTAATCCGCTGATATTTCTTTTACCTTATAAAGCTGGGAACATTTTGCCTTCAAAATAGAGAAGAGTCATAATTTCCACGTAAAAAAGGTTCCCTTGGTCAATATCGATATTTCACGCCGTTTGCAAGATATTCGTGCTCTAATATTCCATTGCACATCTTGTCGATGGCTGAAAAATATGCAATTTATAAAGGGTGCCTTGAATATTGTGTACAAGTTATTTCGTGTCAATGACAACTGTCACTGTCTTCTATTTTTCCTATTAAATGTAGGTGGAAACAAGTTTCTCCAATCTTGAGTTGGTATTGTAAAAAATAGCCAGACTTAATCAGTTTCTTAACCGTAATTTAAGGGATATGATCTGTGTTTATCCACAAGTAAATTTCAATAGTCGCGCTGCAGTTACAAAGTATGAAGAGCTCTACCCAACCAGAATCATCCCAGATCGACAAATTTTTCAAAGAATATTCAATCAGTTAAGTAAAACAGAAGCATATATTGATAGAACAAGAAGAGGACATTTTGGTTAGTACCGCGGAAAATCTTGAATTAAGCACTTAAGCATCAAACACAAATTTATCATTTCAAGAGTTCCCCATAAAGAAAAATGGTTTTCCTATCATTTTTCGCATGTTCAAAATTTATTGTCACAACATTTGCTGGTTAGATCATAATTTTGTCAAAATTTACATAAAAAAAAGAAGACCCCATGTTCCTGAAAAAGATATTGTTTACTGACGAGGCAACTTTTACCAGACGCGGACTTTTTAACTAGCAAAATAATCATTACTACGCCCTGGAAAATCCACACCTACCAAGAGAGCGACATTTCCAGCAGGGAATTTTCTATTAACATTTGGTGCGGCATTATCGACAACTTTTCAATCGGCCCATTTGAGTGCCGCAAGACTGAAAGGAGATATAATATGTGCAGTTTTTAGAAAATCATTTATTAGACCTTTTGGATGGTATACCTCTAAACTTAAGACAAGATATGTTGTTCAGACAAGATGGGGTGTCACCGGCGTTTTCTGTTGCAGTGCGAAATCATTTGAACCAACGTTTTCCGCATCGATGGATTAAGCGCGGTGGTTCGGAGTTTCCTTGGCCACCTTGTAGCCCAGACATTAATCCGTTAGACTTTTATTTGTGGAAATATATGAAGTTTACCATGATGCAATCAATACACGAGACAAACTTTTACAAAAAATTCAACAAGTGGCCCATGTTATTAGAAATGAAGACAATATCTTCTCAAATGTGAGGCGTCACTTAACAAAGAGCCTGCGAAAGTATATTGAGGTAAACGGTGGACACTTTCAACACCTGTTGAAGTAAATTTCAAAAAATTGTTATTTAGACATCTTAATGTTTTTTTCCTCGTATTCAAGGCAGACTTTGTGAATTGCATTTTTCAGCCATCGACAAGATGTGCAATGGAATATTCGAACATGAATATCTCGCAAACGGCGTGAGAAATCGATATTGACCAAGGGTACCTTTTTTTACGTGGGAATTGTGACTCTTCTCTATTTTGAAGTCAAAATATTCCTAGCTTTACGAAAAAATATGAGCGAATTAATTCCTCACAAAGTAGGTAGCAAGCGCCTTCTAGGAACTAGGCTGAAACTAGTACAAAATTCGAACTTTTCACTTTTGAAAACCCATCTACCCCTATTTTGAACCTGATATTTTCAACGGTTTTTACATTTTCTCAATTTTTCGAATATTTGCTTTCACTTTCAACACCCTGTATCTTTTTAATAACTAACATTTGCCAACACATTTATTGACTAAACTCTTTTATTTTGATCTCTACTATCACCTATATCTATATATGTTATGGGACACCCTGTATAAGTTGAATTTTATCATCATTTTGCGTTTATCCGTTGGGGAAAGAATATAATACAAAAAATCCTAAATTAAATCCTATATTAAATAAAATACAATCTTGTCTGTTCGTCGGTATATTAGGCACCCTTTGTTATGTTTTTCCTTTTGTTTGCAATATTTTTCCCACGATGTTATCCCAAGTTGCTCTTCAGCTTCCTCGTATTTTTTGAGCCTGTTTTTCTTGCACTTCATGTCCGCTTAAGGTAATGGGTATCATTCCATATGTCCCCATCATCGAAGTTATCGTTGTTTTATGTATTCCTCTAAAGTTTCTATGTTTAAATATTCTCTTGTTTTTCATTTCTGATTTTATCAATCTTCGTAACTTCTCGTACTCTGTTAAGTATTGGTTTGTATACGGCTTTAGATACATTAATTTTTTATATATAATCTTTAGAGTGAAAGATTAAATTCAACCAGATTTACCAGAAAACATCAAATAATTTGTTTTAAATTTATCCACATGCGTTTCATATTGAAACTGATGATGACTAGCGAAATACACGTCGAGAAATTAACAATAAATAATTTGGAGCTTTGTGGTAAATCTAGTTGACTTTAATGAATCGAACAGTAAAATGAAGCGGTCCTTGAAATAATACGGAGGAAAATTTTGTTATGTAAAAACTAAAAAAAGCTTTGTTAGTGATACAATTATGTTTTTTTCACAGTCTTTTCAAGACCAGCAAGCACCAGTATTTTAATTACATCAGATTGTGAAAAATCAAACTCAGTATATTATTTACACTGGTCCAGGCCTAATGACAATGGACTCAATAAACCTTTTATTTGCTCTAAAAGGCATTTTAATTAGGCTGATAAATAAACCAACGGTTGAAAAATAGGCAAATAAAGCAAGTTCAAAAATGAGTTCAAGTTCTAAATGAAACAGATTCTCCAGGGTCGATAAATGAAGAAACATCGACAAGAGCTCGACGCAGTTAAACTTTAACCATATCCAGCATACAGCCCCGACCTTGGGACTTTCGACATTCACCTCTTCCGTTCATTGGCATACTTCTGGCGTAGACAAAGTTTTTATAATCTAAACTAGGTCGAAATGGAGTGCCGTGAGTTATTTTTTTACCTTTAAGAATAAGGATTGGTGCCGACGCGCTATCGAACAACTCGCCGATGGCTATTTCGAATCATAGAATCCTAAATTGCATTTACTTTGAATACTATTTTTTTCTAATTGCAACATTTTCCTTCCTTGAAAAATTTAATTAAAAAAGAAGGTTATTAAAAAAAATAATAAATTATTCTAAGGCTGATACAAAAGTTATAAGAGCGAGTATATATGTATATATATATATATATATATATATATATATATATATATATATATATATATATATATATATATATATATATATATATATATATATATATATATATAATAAGTACCTTTTACACTTTTTTGTAAATTGCGACTTTATTCATCAATATATTCTCCTTGAAGAGGGCATTACAATCATTTCAAGGCTTTTTTAACATTTCTACAGCTTTTTTATAGAACGATTTCTCTGTGCTTTCAAGATATCCTTCAGTTTCGGCAATTACCTCTTCAATGGAGTAAATTTGTTTTCAGTGAGCATTTTTTTTTGAGGTCTAAGAACAATGTGGGGGTCAGATTTGAAGAATACGGTGGATGGGGAAGCAAATCGGAGTGCAATTAATGCAATTTAGCGATCGTCACCAACGATTTGTGAAACAGCTATTTTGGGTTTTTCTTTTGTATATTATAAGATATAAATGATGTAATTCTTTTTTGTTAATAAATCTGTTCTTATTTACATAAGAGCAGCAATTTTTAATATTTTTTTGAGTTTTAGATCGTGGCGAAAAAACCCAAAGAAAGAAAAAACATATGAACACGCTACAATCATTCAGACAATACTTAGTTCTTTTTTTGTGTATTTGTAGCTTTTTTGCGATCTCGTTCTTCAAACGCACCAATAAGGATGTGTAATATTCGCTATTGGTGGTTTTACCTTTTTTTGAGATAATCGATGAACAATATCTCATGCTCATTTCAAAATACAGAGGTAATAATCTTGCCGATGGTCGTACTTTTGCTGTCCACAAGCTGACCCTCGACTTGACTGGGAGTGTAATGATGAATACATGTTTTATCCATTATCATATACCGTATCACCAAAACAAACAGAATCATCAATACGTTGGTTGTTATTTTTGATCCGCTGTGAGCAAACGCGGAACCCTTGTAGACAGCATTTTAGGCATCCCCAAATGTTCACGCAAGATGTTAACTTTGCTTTCGATATTTTTATGATATCAGCATCTTCTGCAGCTTCTCTTTGGGGTTTTGCGAAATAATTTTGTTAATTTTTTTTTTTGATGACCAGTGCCTTTAGCACAATCGGTGTTTGTACGGCTATGTTTAAATTCAGCACACCAATCAATTATGGTTGATTTTCCTGGGGTAGAATACGAGCAATGTTTATCAAGGCATTGTTTTGCTCCAACGGTAATTTTCTTCATCAAAAAGCAATGCAATACGAAATTATTTTTCTTATTGTTTTGAAAATAACAAAAGTAGCGTCACTTAAAACACAACTCAGAAATGAGTGGATAGAGTCTTATGAAATTTTGACATATGATGTTTGAAGGTTGGTACAATCGACCGTTGGTAAGGATGTTTCGTAAGTGACGTCACCTACATGTCAGACCGGGGACTTATTGACCGATATATATATATATATATATATATATATATATATATATATATATATATATATATATATATATATATATATATATATATATATATATATATATTATAATATATATTCTTTGGGACTCGGGTTATATTAATTGTCTTTTCCAATTTAGTCAACCTGGTTTTATTTGACTTTTAAAATTAACACAAAATGTTTATGCATCCTAATTTGTTTTGTCTACTTCAAAATAATACCCTCTCATTGCAATATACTTATTCTAAGATTTTTCCAGTCTTCGAAATAGTTTTTATACTCGACATTTAGAGTTTCTTTCAAGGTGGCTTGCAAACTTCCTTGAATGGCTTCTATGTGCTAAAACGATGTCCAGGAAGTGGTTTCTTCAATCGAAGGAACGTGATAAAGCAACACGGTACCATATCTGTTAAATATAGTGCTAGCGGACAGGTCTTGTTGATTTTTAGAGAAAAAATTATGAACAATTATGCATAATATCTACAATGCCTCTAATGCTTAATCGATGATTACTCAGTACAATATTGTTGATTTTAATCATTGTTTGATGTTTTCAGTTTAATTATGTTTTCTTCATTGGTTGACGTGGGAGGTCTACCTGAACATGGTTCGTTTTCAACTGCTTTTCTACCATCGTAAGCCTTTGTACCATTTGTAAATATTTTGTTGACATAGTTTCGTTGCTGAAATACTTTTTAAATGTTTTTAATGCATTGTTACTTTACTTTTTGAGTATAGTAATATAGGTAAAGTGGAATGCTATATCTATCACAAGCAAAAATAAATCATTCATTCGATAACAGAAAGTGTTGGGCCAAAAAAACTCTATAGTAAAACAAAACCAAAAACTCCTAAATTTGAACGATTTATTCCTTGTTATAGTACACGTGTACTAAAGCAAAAACCGAATATAGGTGTTGTAATTTCTTTGCAACCAGCTGTTACCAGTTCAGTAATATCACTATCTCTGTAATTGTAATATCGGGCCACCCGCTTTGGCTTCTTTGCCCCAAATTAAAATTATCTATCATATTATAAGTTAAAGCGCATATATATATATATATATATATATATATATATATATATATATATATATATATATATATATATATATATTTTCTGTCAATGAATTGATTCCACGCAAAAAAATTTTGGTTTTTTTGGGGCCAACTAT
>JARFXV010000338.1:15000-35000 GCA_031761425.1 Cosmopolites sordidus | reverse complement strand
AATTACAAGCTAAGCTAAAGCGCATAAAGTGTCAGTGTGTACATACCTTCGGTCGAAAAATGGACATCGAACAAAGAGCGAATTTTGTTTTGAAAAGAAGTTTTGTTTTAAAATTCATTAAATATAGAGGCACATTAAATATAGATATATAAACTTATTAAATATAGAAGAATAACACAAAACATATAACCAAAAACTACGAAACAATATTAAATAGTGAAAAAGTACAAGAAGAATAGAAGCAAAGGCAGCTAAACCAGAACATTATCAAGACATCAGCTTAATGAATAATACGTTTATACCGTAATGTAAGATAAGTAAAACAACAAAAGATAATAAGAAAAAAGATTGGATATAGCTGAGGCTATAGAAAGAACCACATCATTCCTTCCTTCCTTCTATAATCCACTAAATAGCAGAAAAGTCAATTTAGTACACGTCCGCATATGTGTGCCTTGCGAACACAAAAAGCATCTTCTATAGAGTGAAATGGCATGATACTATAAGTCTCTTAGAAGCACAGCGAATAGAAGATGAGTTATTAAACTAATGAAAGAAACAAAATTAAATAAAAAAAAAATAAAAATTAGAATGCCTAGAAGAGACTACATAGACCTAAAAGAAGCAATATGGCAAAGGGGCTCATTTATCCCACTACTGTTCAATACGATATTGAATCAAATAACCAACGAAGTAAAGAAATGGAAAAAATATAGAAGGTAAAACCATAAAATTACTATAGTATGCAATGCTGATTATGCGGTATTGATAACAGACAAGGAGGGGTGACCTGTAAAGATAACTCCAAGGAACCACGTAGATGTAACCTGTAAATAGAGGAGAAAAGTGTGGAAAAGGATATTCAACTATGTGGGTACTTAAATCACCAGTGAAATAAACTTGAAAATATATGTAACGAGGCAAACAACGAAAGCGACAAAAGTTAGTAGCTGTCTAGCCATATTGAGGAACAAATTTATGTTACATAGAGTAAAATTAGGAAACACAAAACAACAGTAAGACTAATCTTAACATATGCAGAGGCGATAAGAGCAGATTACAAGGGAACAAAAGAAAAAGTAAGCATTGTAGAAATTAAAAAAGTATTAAGATCGATAAAGACCTAACATTGAGATATCGACAAACAAATAGTACCATAAGAGGGCAATGTAACTTTCAATACATTAACAAATGGATGCACACCAGCAAGACGGAATGGAACGAACACTTAGAAATGATGAAACGGGAGCAGCTAGCAAATATTTGTAACAATAAATCTTATTACAGACCAGTTGGAAGGCCGCCATAAAATGGTGGGAAAATTTAGAGGCAACAAAAACGGAAACTGAGTCAACAAAAAGTCATGCAAATGAGAAGAAAAAGAAGAACAATTTTTATACATTATATACATTTTTATAACACTATGGAACACTTCCGCCTCGTTTCTCATCCTGTGTCAACCGGTGAGTATTATCCACATGCATCCCGAAATATCTTAATATTTGTATTTTGTTTGGACGGATTATATCGAGAGAAAGTAGCGGTGCAAGTCAGTGAAGTAGATTTCGATATTCTGTCCGTAGACTTTTCACCACTTGTGTGGCGGTCGATCCTTCTGAGCTTGATTACAGTAGAACGTTCTAAGTGCATAAAAAGTGGTTACGTTGTGGTTTTAAGCCAGACTAACTTTCGTCACACCTAATGAGCTGGTGAATTGTCCATAACGAACAGAAGTCATTAAGGAGAAATAATCCTTCTTACAATACCATACCATAACCCTATGGAAAATGTATTTAGTTCGATTAATTTTGAAACGTTTGTATACGATATGACGGATAGTATATATTTCAAATATTTCAATCCATTTTCTTTTAAATTTGTTTCTTTCCACTTTATTAATATTAAACTGGCATAAGCCACAAAAACGTTAACAATATATTCTAGCACCAAGAAGAAAACGTAATTAAAACCTAATTAATTTACCAAATAAGGTAAAAGTAAACCACGTGCTGCTAGAGTTAGCAAGAAACTTTCATCTGCACTTTGCATAATACCGCATAAAGGAAATCTTCATTTCCATAATTACCGACTGAGAAAAATAATCATCGAAACGATAACCACATGTTCCGAGTTTCATTACCTTTCTCGATATCGATAAAGCTTGATGTGCGCTAATTTTCTTAATCAAGCTGTATTTTACGACATTTTCTGTCATTTAATATCAGTCTATCTTTAGTTTTACGACTATGGAGTTTTTTTTTGATTATTTTTACAAAAGAGTTTTTCGCAGTCATAAAAATTTTAATGCATAATTTGTTATGGAAAAACCCTTATGGTTAAAGATGTGTTGTATTATTTTGGTTTTTTTAGATAGAGAGACATTAAGTAGGCTTAACATAATATTTAAGAACAATTTTGCTTGAAAAGAAAAGTCCTTGGTCAGTGGGCCTTGCTCGTTATGCCATGCGGAAGTGATACTTAGACACTCAGATCGCTAAATCAGTTCAAAAACTGTGAATCTCAAAGAGGGGAATGAAAATATGTATGCTTATGCTTGGTATTACAAGACAGTATCGAAAACGGTGGATATGGATCAGATAACAAGTATGTAATAACTATGTTACATCATTGGAAAAGTAAATATATTGAAATGGAGGTGGACAGGCCATACAGCGAAGCGATGGGACAATAGATACACAAATACAAGCCTAGAGTGGATACCGATTATCGCAAACGTCTATGATGAAGAGTTTTGCAATAAGAATGTAAGAACATTGAAACGTAATAGCGACAACACTGTTTGAAATGTAAATGTTACACATGCTTACTGCTGTCTTTAGTATATAGTGTCAGCTTTTGATATGCGATTCAACAGCGGGTAGAAATTGGAAGTAGGAAAACCTTTCATTTTGGGGAAAAAATATCTTTTCCGACGAAGCGCACTTCTGGCTTAGTGAACAAATATAACTGTAGGATTTGGGCCCATGAAAATCCTCATGTGATTCTTGAGTTAAGTCTTTATTGTCAGAAAGTCACTATTTGGTGGCGGTTTGTGGACTGACAAATATGTCCTTCAAGATGGCAGTCTTTTAAGTAGTGAGGTTCTTTTACGAGATCGACGTGGACGACTTTTGGACGAGATCGAACTCTTCATTTTTGATATGTAGATTGGGGGCTCCAGAGAGACTTCTTTCTAGTTTCAGAGTCACCGAGTCTGAATCGTGCATAACAATTAAACATTTTGAGGAGGTATTTAATTTTCAACGAACCTTCATGCTATACGCAATATGATTGAATTAATGTAATAAACTAGAGATATCTGATCATTCTCCCCACGGACAGTTTATTAATTGGTTTGGTGTTTTCCTTGCTGCCAATCCTTTTCACTTTGATTTCACAATTTCATTATTTATTTTCTCCTACTATTGGAGAAAAAAATTAATGATATTGTGATAATTGGACACCTCTTGTCACATTACTGATCGCGTTCAAGTTTTGCGCCGATTAGAAACCGATAAAGTCGAAGCATGCATAAATCATATGCAGATATAAGAAAACGCATTGAATATTTATACTTTTATGCTGACACTTATCGGATAATAGTACGATAGGAAAGTACAGTACAAAATAGTAAAGTAAAGTACAGTACATTATAGTACAGTACTATACTTAAAGACAAGGACTGAAGGTAATAATCTATGCCAATAACCAAATCTGTGTATACCTAATATACATGACAATAGAATACAATAGCAGTTAAGGTTGGTAGGTTCTACTACAGCGTTTTCAGCTAGATCAGTTCTTTTTCATTGGGCTTATCCTTAAAAATATTGAAAATTTTCTTATTTTTGATACTACGACTTGATTTTTATTTCAAAAAGAATTAAAATTATTTCTTAAAATAATGTTGAGATACGAGAGAGGCGGAAGGCTGTATTGTCCCAGAAAAAGTTAATTTCTTGAAGAAAAACTATTTATAATGGTTATTTTCTTAATTTCAATAAATCACTATGCATCTTAAATGTTTTTTTTTTTACTTTTTTAATGTATACGGTGCCGCGCTATCAATTATCTATGATTTATCAATTATCAAGAATTTCAATTATTTATGACTTTAAGACAGACCTTTTTCCTAAATATGTTTACTTGGTAATATTTTGTGTTAATTTTTGAAAATTATGTTAATCAAATCGGAGCCATTAGTAGTAACGCAAACTTTTTAGCCGTTTTAAAATCTTTTCCATATTGTCGGGTCAATATATCTGGTGCTAGTGCGGAAATTTCAGTACGAATGTTGTTCTTGAGTTGCTGTAAGGTATGAGGCTTATTTATGTTATCCTTTTCCTTTAAAAAACACCATAAAAATAGTCCAGAGCTATTAAATTAGGAGATCTAGAAGGGCACAATAAATCTCCATTTCCAGAAATTGAATGATTAGAAAAAATATTGTTTAAAGTATTGATTGTTTCACATAAGGTGTGTGCTGTGGCACCATCCTGCTAGAATCACATATTCTTCAGTCCTTGTTTGTTCAATTGAGACACCAACAAGATTAAAATCATGTGTATATAGCGTTCACCGTTGAATGTAATTTTTTTTACAGTATCATCTACAAAAAATATGGTCTAATGATGATTTAAGCATGAATATTGCACCGTACTGTAGCTGTGACTGGAATCATGGCGTTTGGTGAATGTGGCGGTGATTCTCTCTTGTCCAGAAACGGCTTTACTCTTTATTCACTTGTCCGCTTAGATGTAAATGATATCCATCGCTCATTATTAATTTTGCATGAAAAATGTAAATTTGATGGATGTTATTTGTGATGACATTGCAGTATTTTAATCGTTTATTATAGTCTGCAGACCACAGGTCTTGTGCAATTTGAATCTTATAGAGAGATATGTGCGAGTCGTTCATCAAAATTCAGGGTAGCTGCACGGAGAAATTCTCTATTGAACACCATGTCGTCGAATCGACGTTTCTGGAGACTACTCCTCACTTTGTTCCACATGTGCAATATTATCACGCGTCCCACATTTCTTGGATGTTGATGCCAGGCCTATCTCCAACCGTTCTGAACTTTTGAAATTGCTTGAATACACGATATATTATCGTTTTATGAGGTGCCGAGCGATTAGGAGATTTTTTCGATTAAATTTAGGTTGAGTTGCAATAAATCTTTTTTTATATATAAATTAAAACAATTTAAGTGCGTTTCTTTGGCACGTATTTATCCATAATAAAATATGCACGTCTGCACCACACATCAGCCAAATCCAAACTGTCACAGATATTACAAAAATAATGGCGTCAAATCAATATGGTTGCGCGATACTTGTCTCACCCAGGTTGGGTCTTCGACGACAACATTATAATTTCTTCATCAATCAACATTCTCAGTCGAGAAGCTCAGCCGTCTAGCTCTTCATATACCCTCCACGATGCTACGTAACTTAGGACTTATAATTTACATAGTTATACGTATAAAAATTTTAACCTGAAAACGGTGATAGCAATATTCGTTTTTTTTTTATTCAATTATTGATATAATAAAGTACCTTTATTGCGTCAAGTCCATCTCATTTTACATTACATAGTCCTATTTGCATGTATTATTATACACTTCAGATAATATCTTTTTGAATATCTTATAATGACCATAAAGTGTCCTTATTGGACTCATACTTAACTATTTATATACTGTGTTCTAAAGGGTCTTTCAAATTGAGCGGTGTTTTTATTATAATTCTTGAATAAAACGCAGATAGTATTGTGTATTTACTTAGGCCTAGTCTCAATTCGGAAAGCTAATGTACGATATTTATAAAAATGGAGCCGTACACAATATAACAAAGTATTAATGTATTGAATTATTTTATGAAATAGGGTAATCAGTGAAAAATGTTTTTAGAAAATTTCGATATATTTATGGTTTGTACAAGCATCCATCTGAAAGCATTATAAATCGAATTGTTCAAAAATTTCAAGAAACTGGTTCGGTGGAAGATAAAAGAGGAGCAATATATAGTCGTAGTGGTCGTTCACAAGAGCATATTGATTTGGTATCTAAGAGTGTTGTTGAAGATCCAGAAATTTCCATTAGCCGACGTTCACAACATTTTAGACTCAGTTAATCCACAACATGGCGTAGTTTATGAAATGATTTAGGTCTGGAGGCATATAAGGTTTAAATAACACAGGGTCTAAAGTCACTGAATCATTTAAAATGTCGTGGCTTTGTCAATTGGACCAAAGAACAAACAGATAAATTTTCTCAAAAAATCATCTTTTCAGATAAAGCACATTTTGAAATTTTTGGCTATGTTAATAAACAAAATTGCGGCATTTGGGATGAGGAAAATTCACGATTGATTCAAGAAAAACCTTTACATCCTAAACGAGGCACCATTTGGTGTGTATTATGGTCAGGAGGTATAATTGGACCGTGTTTATTTCAGAATGCTACTGGTAAAGCTGTAACTGTGAATGGTGTTCGATATCGTGAAACGATAGCTGGATTTTTGGGGGTGGAATTGAGTAATATTGATTTGGAGGTTATCTGGTTCCAACAGGATGGTGTTACACTTCACTCTGCTAATGTAATAACTGATTTACTGAGAGAAAAATTTCCTGGACGAGTTATTGCAAAAAACGACGATGTTAATTATTAATAGTGACCCAAAATTACTCGAGTCATTGGTGAGATAGAGTAGAAAATATGTATGCTTATGCTTGGTATTACAAGACAGTATCGAAAACGGTGGATATGAATCAGATAACAAGTATGTAATAACTATGTTACATCATTGGAAAAGTAAATATATTGAAATGGAGGTGGACAGGCCATACAGCGAAGCGATGGGACAATAGATACACAAATACAAGCCTAGAGTGGATACCGATTATCGCAAACGTCTATGATGAAGAGTTTTGCAATAAGAATGTAAGAACATTGAAACGTAATAGCGACAACACTGTTTGAAATGTAAATGTTACACATGCTCACTGCTGTCTTTAGTATATAGTGTCAGCTTTTGATATGCGATTCAACAGCGGGTAGAAATTGGAAGTAAAAAGAGGAGCAATATATAGTCGTAGTGGTCGTTCACAAGAGCATATTGATTTGGTATCTAAGAGTGTTGTTGAAGATCCAGAAATTTCCATTAGCCGACGTTCACAACATTTTAGACTCAGTTAATCCACAACATGGCGTAGTTTATGAAATGATTTAGGTCTGGAGGCATATAAGGTTTAAATAACACAGGGTCTAAAGTCACTGAATCATTTAAAATGTCGTGGCTTTGTCAATTGGATCAAAGAACAAACAGATACATTTTCTCAAAAAATCATCTTTTCAGATAAAGCACATTTTGAAATTTTTGGCTATGTTAATAAACAAAATTGCGGCATTTGGGGTGAGGAAAATTCACGATTGATTCAAGAGAAACCTTTACATCCTAAACGAGGCACCATTTGGTGTGTATTATGGTCAGGAGGTATAATTGGACCGTGTTTATTTCAGAATGCTACTGGTAAAGCTGTAACTGTGAATGGTGTTCGATATCGTGAAACAATAGCTGGATTTTTGGGGGTTGAATTGAGTAATATTGATCTGGAGGTTATCTGGTTCCAACAGGATGGTGTTACACTTCACTCTGCTAATGTAATAACTGATTTACTGAGAGAAAAATTTCCTGGACGAGTTATTGCAAAAAACGACGATGTTAATTATTAATAGTGACCCAAAATTACTCGAGTCATTGGTGAGATAGAGTCACGGTTATGAAAAAATATCATCCAAAATTTTGACAAAAGAATGGACGTCTGTGAAGTCGCAAAAGGTGGTACGGTGAAGGTGCCATGGTCTATCCGTGCCCTGGCCTATCTATAACTGAAGCAGTTTTCAGTTATCAATCAAACGTTTTTTGAAATCAACGAAAATTCTGTGTTTTATTCACGAATTAAAAAAAAACCGCTCAATTTGATATACTCTTTATTATTCCTCAATATTTTTCTGGATATTATGACATATTATAGAAAATTTCAAAATTGGTATTTCCTTATTTCTTTATATTTTGATTCAAGGCACTAATAAAAACAATTGTATACAGCAGTAGCGGGTGGTCCATAAGAACACGTCGGCACGTGCCCCACCTAAAAAAATGAAATAAAAATTTGATGTGTGGCAGTTACAGTCATATTTCTACACAGCAAAGTGTATGTATAATACTAAGAAATGTAAAATTTTTGGTTGCGACGCATTTCTCTAACCCCATTCCAAAATTTGGTTATACGTGCCCCACTTGTTTTTTCGCCCACGAACCGAACCGAATACTGGTATACAGTATTATAATCTCAACTAAACTTTATTTACAAATTTTCTATTCTGTTAAAAGTAGTTTTTATGTATTACCATCTTTTTCTTTTATATCCATTTTTTTGAGAAAATCAATCTCAAGAAAAATTCTATTTCTAATTTAGTATGTACCGTTTTGTTCGACCTTTCTTAATCTTTCAGGGAACTGCATAATTCCTGGTTAAATAACTGATTCAGGAGATTTTTTCAAGGATTCCGAGGAAGTACAATTTTAACTATCTTAGCGTTTGAAGTGATCTAAATAAGTGGTGGTCAGAGGGCACAAGAGCGGGAGAATGCGGTGAATTGCCCAAAAAATCTTAGTCAAGTTATAAAAGTTTGTGTCGGGTGGCCAAAGACGCAATGTCGTTTCTATTGGCTAATTCTGGTCTTTTCTGGTCGATTGCTCACTTTAATTTACTTAGTTTTGAACAGTATTTCTCCAAATTAATGGCCTGATTTTCAGGTAACAGGTAACTCATAATGAACGATTACCTTCCATCACTACCTACAAGAGCCTACTATTCTTCGGATATCAACTAACTTTTCCGCTGGTTAAAAGGCTCTCTCCACACTTAGAGATCATGGTGATCTGTTACTCTTAATATTATAGTACATAATCCATTTTTCATCACCATCCGCTTTAAAAATATATTTATTTCGTTTTACTTTAATAGAAAATCGCAAGCAGAAATTCAGTCTATCAAAGTTTTCTCCGTTAACTCATGTGGTACTCATACATCGGCCTTGGCATACCAAGTTTCCGTAATTGTTTTGACACTGTTGACTGGTTGATTCCAGTCATTTTTCCGACCTCTCGATTTCTATGCTGATCACGTACAATTAGCTCAAATATGTCATTGCCATCAATCTCAGCGGATTCTCCAAAACGTAGTGTATCGCTAAAATTAAAATTGTTTTCACTAAACTTTTTGAACTATTTACGGCGGGTAGATTCATCCACGGCACTCTCACTGTACATAGCACATGCACTCTTTTGCATCTGCGAAATATTCTTACTTTTTCAAAAAAAATGCATATATCGAAGACTCTTTTTATTTTCCGCTATATTTAATGCTTAATAAAATCTTAAAAATCCTACCAAACAAAATATTATTTATTGTACTAACTTTTCCAAAAGATTATTATTTATGAATTATTATTAATCAAATGTCTATATAGTTTAAAATTATTTATGCTTCATAAATGAAAGCAATGTTTTCTTGTCATACAATTAAATAATTTATACTATTACTTAATATTTAACTATTTAATAATATCTAATAATATAATATTTGATTACTATTGTCAATATTATAATTAATTGATAGTGCTACTTACATTAATAACATGTTAGTCTACTGTAAATAGAATCATTACATGCAGAGATAAATAGAAATAAAACTTAAAAAATAAACGACCGCACACGGGTCGACTTCTAAGTTATTCAAAATAGAATCATCGAACAACTTGTGCCCGATCTTACACAAAGTTAGTTGTATATGCAGGGTTATTTTCAGGTAATGCGAAATATTTTAGAATGTCTGAAATTTTGTGTATATATTACATGAAAAATATTTACATGTTAGTACCAAGAAGCAATGCATAATATAAAACATAAATGAAGGAAACTGGTTTGACCTCGGTGAAATTAGGCCTTTTAATACAAAATGTTGAATGAAATAATAGGAAATTAAAACTTTGTATACATACAAACATTTGTAAACTACATCAGTTGTGATTTTACGAGCAAATTGTTTGTTATTTTATACCAATTTGCTTTGAAAAATGTGTAAAGATTAATAGCAATAATATGTGCAGATTGAATAGTAGGGCAAGGGAAGCCAATATTTTGTGGATACTTCGGAAATGTTCTATAGATGAAAACGACACTTCAAAAACATGTTAAATGCGAAAAAATGTAGAAGATGAAGAATAAAAATAAATATTAATCTTGAAAATTGAGAAAACAGTAGGACACTACCAACAATGAAATAAAATAACATCGGAATTATCAATTCACTGAAAAAAGAAATAGTATTCAGATTAATTTATTACTTATTAACATTATTATATATATATATATATATATATATATATATATATATATATATATATATATATATATATATATATATATATATATATATATATATATATATAGAACTTAAAAACAGACCTGAGTTTTTGATATTTTGACTAGTTTTTTGTATTCTTGTACGAAATTTGTTTTTAGTGCTATGTTCCATTTGATCAGTGGTAATAATTTCTTAATGGTGCGTATTTACTTTTTGTGTACTTTCTGCGATTAAAATGACGTTTACGACACGTTTATAAAAACAATGAACTAGTGAACATAATACTAACTTACGGGGAGTGCCAACAAAATGCAGTCGCACCATGTCGTTTGTACGCGGAAAGATTTCCTTTAAAAAATCATCCGGCTCAGCGAATGTTTGTAAATTTAGTTACAAGACTTGCCGACATAGTGTACTTAAAGGCATGATGAGGAGGTCACGCTGGAAGACCCCCTCCCCCGCGAAATGGTAGTGATTAATGAAGAAATTTTAGAACTTGTCAAAAACGACACAACAACGAGCACTACGTCTATAGCAAGTCAAGTTGAAGTTGGTTATAGTAAAGTGTGGAAGACTATACGACAGGAACACTTGTATCCCTATCATTATCAACGAGTACAAGCTTTGTACACCGAAGATTATCCTAGAAGGGTTGAAATTTTGATTTCAGTACTACAGAAATGAAAATTTCAGCAAATTTATTTTGGCTACCGACGTAGTCGCATTTGCATGAAATGGAGTAAATAATTTCCACAGCAACCATTTTTGGGCAGTAGAAAATCTGCATGGTGTGAAAAGAACCCATTTTTAGCATAGATTTTTAGTAAATGTTTGGGCTAGCGTAGTAAATGGCATGCTTATTGGACCTTTCTTTCTTCCCGGTCTATAGGTGAACATTATTTAAAATTTCTTCAAAACAACTACATGATAGAGCTCTACCACATTTTAATGGAGAAGTTCACGGACATTTAAATAATAAATGTCCTAACAGATGGATAGGGCGCAATGAACCCATTTCTTAGTATGTACGCTCCCCGGATTTAACGCCCTGCGATTTTTTTCTGTGTGGTTATTTAAAAAGTTAGTTTATCACGATGGAGAAATAAATACTGTGGAAGAACTACAATAGCGCATCGAAAACCCTTGTGATGTTATCCGTGGACACCAGGATTTTATTTTTGACGCGTGTTATGACGTATGGGTACGCCGACCAAGATTTTGTGTTAACCGACAATGGTGACAGTTTTGAACAATTCTTGTAACATGTAACATTATTGTTTTTGTTATTTTGTAACTTTTATATAAATTAATTTTTGCTAAATGGACTTCTCTTTGCGAGTTCTACAACACAGTGCTCGAGAATATCAAAAACTCAGGTTTGTTTTCAAGTTTTGTAACTATTAATAACTTCTTTATTTTGCAACTTTTATATAAATGCTTTTTGGCAGAATTACTTATTACTATTGGCAGAGTTTCTCAACTTGTTAAAGTCTTTATATATAGACTAATAGTTAATTTAAGCCATAATAACGAAATATGTAAATTTTGAAGCTAAGTATTTTAAAATTTATACGACACATATTGCTTGAAGAATTACCAATGGAAAAAGTTCAAATATCAAGATTTTGAATTATAAAAGCTTCAGCAACTGAGGTAATTTAGCAGCTCGACTTATAGCTAACGTGGGCTCCGAACCACGGTCATCAGGTAACGAGTAAACCCTATGAGTACTCCTATTGAGCTACCAACCCTTGGTTTGTGCTTAACTTTAGCGAGTTACTAACGGGGAATACCGCGCAGAAGCCACCCGCTGAGTGACTGAGGATAAACCCTTTGTCGGATTTTTCAATCCTGCTAGTTGAAATAGTGTACACAAGTTTGGTGTATTCTCAGAGGTCTCATCAAAAGAAGTGGAACAGGTGATGCTGCATTTCACTCTTCGAGTCCCGGATTACAGGAGATGCCAACAAGATGGACAGTGCGTCTACCAAGACCAGATATGACTTTTTTTTGCTGTGAATATGTTTTATTGTAATGGGGTTTAGAGCATCTCAATAAAAGTACTTGCTGAGAATCAAGAGATGGTTGTTAATACTAAATGAATCAGCGGAGTTTTATATATTGGTTCCCTTGAAAAGATAAAATAACCACTGTTAATATTTTCAACTGTTAATATTTTCGTACTAGTATGAAGTCTACCAGATGCCAAGAGCTTTATGCATTGAAATATATTATAATCTTTAACTTACTCTAATGTGACAACGTGTATTCCTGGTGATAACTTGTAAAATAATAATTAGCATAATATAGTATAATGCAGTACATTGTTTCAATTTAGCATGAAGATATACACGATTGAACAAAGTGTAGCAATTGAAACTTGGAAAGCGCCCCCCAGTTTGGAGAATAGTAATCTTTTTCGGCCAAGCGTACTTTTGGTTTAATGAAAACAAACTGCAGGCTTTAGGCCGATTGAGTTACCTCTTCATCCTCGGAAAGGCATTGTTTGGTGTGGCTTCTGGGATGAAGGAGTGACTGAGTGGATCAGGACGTTATTTTTTTAATACGATGATGAAAATATGTTGCTGTGTATGGTGAACGCTATAGGAATATGATAACAGAATACCTTTGGCCTGAAGTGATAAATGTGGTCAATGTTTCCTTTTAAAAAGATGATGTGATTTGTGGCACATCTCGCCAGACAATGGGTTTATTGCAAGAAATTTTTGTTGGACGTGTTATTTGCGTATTGGTAATATCGACTGACCACTAAGATCATGCGATATCACGCCCTTGAATTATGTTTTATGAGGTTATGTTAAATATCTGGTTTTACAGAAATAAACCTCGGATAATTCTTGATTTTAATTCCACCAGAGGAAGCCGAAGGGGCCATTTAAACAACATTATTTTCAAAATATAATGTCATTATTTGATCTTGATAAAATAAAAATTACCGGTTTATCACTTGTAGTTATCATTGCACCCCATTTTAAAGTTTTGACATTCTTATTGGAAAAGAATTATTTTTTAATACATTTTTATATAAACAAAAACCATAGTGCGTAGTGTGGCGTATCTATTGTACCACCTGAGCAATTTTGACTATACATTTTCCGTTTTATTTTGTGATAGTTTAAGAAAATATAAAATATAGTGTTTTGAAAAATTCTACTTCAAAAATTTCGCAAATAATATGGTGATGCCGAGTAAAAGGCCACTCGCTTTCCTATATATGTACAGATATAATTCAAATCAACATTTTTAAAACATAATAAAATTAGAAAAAAAACAATTAAACTTTTATATATTTGTGACCATGGTGCCTACGAAGTTATATTAGCAAGAAGAGGGCTGAAAAGAGTATTCAGGGCGTTGTTCTATGTATGTGCATTGTTTGTGTTGTTCTTGTTATTATATTATTTAGGCATGAGTATGAAATCCTACTAGGAATTAGCCCTTAGTTGCGCCAGTAACCAGACTGCGTAAAGCCAGATGCCTTCTATGTTGACCACTCGTCAGAGAGTAGGCTTCTGGATAAAACTGAAATTTAAGCATAAACCAAAGGTTTATTGCTTATGGAGGGGCTGTTGATTGGGAGTATTCTTTAATCGATAGTTGATTAGTGCATTTCAGAGTCCCCGTTAAGCTGTACATCCACTTCAAAATAGCTTTAAATTTTTACAGGTGTATATTAATTAAATATATTTTCCAATATATAATTCAATATAACACCAAAAATAGACTATGGTTTAAGAGCGAGCCCATGCGAGTACTTACGTACACCAAATAACTAAATTTACAGACTTATTTTCATATAACTAGTTAGTTGTTAATAAAAATAAAACGTCATTTTACTACTTATAAACTGGATAGTTAAGATATTGATCTATTTGAAACTAATCTCTTTTTGAAACTAATTTTCTTATCTACGCTGGTTGGAGGTTTTTATTGATTTAAAATGGCAGTTGCAGATATGGAACAATGTTTTACAACACACAAAAATTAAACATTAAACAAAAAAGAAAAAATATCTCTAGGAAAAGATCGAATATAAATTCATACTTAAATAAATTGTTTTCTTTTTATATATCTGCTGCTCTAATTATCTAATCAAGCTTAATTAAGTCCAACTTCATTAGCAGTATATATTTGAAATGTTATCGCTCGACTACTTTTTGGCTATTAACGTGTTCTTAATGACAAAAAAAGAAATGTTGGTTATATAGATGACCAAAGTGATTACGTGCAAGGTAGTTTTATTCAAACATTTACCGCATGTGATTAATAATCAATAGATAGATGATCAAAAATATGATAATTAAAGGAAGAAAAGATATATTGTAAAAAATATCATATATCAGGTAGTCCGAAAAGTTCATAGGGATTTTGTAAGCGATAGAGAAACGCAAATAGTATAATGTAAATATTTATTCAGAGTGTTATGTAATTATCATTATTATTTACAACTTTTTGTCAACATAGTTGTAGATCCATAATACCTTTTCAATAATTTGCTTATTTTATCATTTACAACTTTTTGCCAACATAGTGGTAAGTAGGTTGATCAAAAAATGTCAACTGGTTAATTTTTCACCTCTTCTCTCTTTTAAAAAAAATCTCATTTAAGCAATTTTGGAGGGAACTGAATAGATGGTAGCTCAACAATAGATGGAGGAAGCTGAATAGATGGAAGCTCAATAATTTTTGCCGGATCCTTATTGAAACGTCCATGATATGTAATGTCATGATGAAACACGACCTACATTGGACCTATATGGGACCTACATACTATAACATTGGATTTTATCTCACGCCATATATGCTCAAATGGATTAAAAATACAGTAATACGGGGGTAGGCGTAAAACCTCCCATAAAACGTCCCACATCGGCAGTAATGATATCACATATACATTCCATTTTAATATTAAAAAACTTTAATATTTTTAGAAGATCACATTTTTTATATCGTTTATATCGTTTTTTTTAATATATAGTTCTGAATATCCAATTTAGTGTTATCTTCATTAAGAACTTTATTTTTTTGGCGTTTATGATAACTAGCATTGTCTATTACAATTAGGCTTTCCTTAGCCACATTGGGCAAAAGGTTATTTATAAACCAATCTTTAACAAGTTCTGATGTGGTGTCGTCATGATAGTCTAAAGCTCAGTGTCGGCTCGTGAGGGAGGGCGTTGCAGCGCCGCCACTTCAGCATTTATCACAGTAAACAATTTTTCAGAGCAAAACACCATATTTAATTTCCGTTCAATTTTTTTCCTTTAATTTATTTTCCTGGTTCACCTTCTGTATAGGGTTTCAATAGCACGAAAAGTAAAAAGGAGGAAGGGGAAAGCAAACAAAAATCTTGAGAATCACTATTTTCTTCTACAGTCTCCCACTTTAAAAACCCACTTTAAAAACCACGAGCTAAAGATGAATGTTTAATTTTTTTTGAGAGCAACCTTATACAATATGGAACCCATTCATCTTCGGAATCAGCATGTAAAATTGTAATTATTTTTCTCTTGTTCGCTGGTGCTTTGACTTGGTATTTTCTATATGTATCTACCCATCCTTTTGCTGACGCCTCATGTGTATCGAACCAAATTTCATCAAGGTAGATAATGGGACGATTTTCTAATCTGTATTTTTTTTATAGAGCTTAGGTAGTCAAAGCACTATCGTCGCAATCGTTGCGATTCATTAATATTTGTCTTTTATTAATGGTCCGATATGCGAAACCCCTCTGGGATAATATTCTCCGGAGGCTAGTTCTGCTGCTAATAATGTTGATTTCTTATAGCAAAATTTATGAATTTTGCTTCGAATTAAGTAATTAAGTTTTTATATTATATCTTTATATCTTATATCTTTAACTGTGTTTTTAATAGTAGACAACGGATATTACGTTAATGAAGACGTTTCTTCTGCGGCTGCATTTACATTAAGCCCCCTATTCAATATAGAAACATACACATTTTTAACAATTTAATGTTTTCTTTTAAAATTACCACTACCCGAGGCACAATGATTATTATCTCGCCAAGAATGCCACATTTTTAGTACGTTTGGAATAACAAAAAAATACGATCGAAATTATAGAACTGCACTGTTTAAGAAATTAATGCTAACTAAACTATAATATTTCGAGACTACTAAACCATGTATAAAATTAATTTTATCTTTTTAATTGTTATTTTATTAGGCCTGGCCCTGTTTACGTTTCTTGCAACTTTGCCGGTTTCCTTACGGCAGGAGTTATTAAGAGTTTATTGCAACCCAATTGCACTATAACAATTATTTTGTGAAATATCTACTTGTAAATTCAATTTTGATAAAAATGGGAACTTGCTTTTTGATTGTAAACAAAATAAGTATATTATTTTTTTTAAATATTTTTTTAATGTTATCAAAGAAGTTATGTTAATTTTATCATTTTTGGTATACATGTATACTAAATATTTATAAAGCGAGTAATATTTTATTTCATAAAATTAAATGCTGTATTACTAATTTATTAAACCTTGTTCTATAATGCACATAAGAATTTTACAGATTTTTTATTCCACCATATGTAAAAAAAATAATAGGGGTCACGCGGATCCCACTGTGCCTTTTATGTAAAAAAAAATGGTGCGCAATGAAGGTTAGTATTATTGTGCAAAGATATAAAATAAATGTTTCGATTAAACGAAATTGCTTCATAGGAAAATAGATATCTATTTTATGATTTTCATGGAATCATGCCTGGATTTCGGGAGCATTCAATTCAAATGACGGTTCACCGATAATTTTTGTTTAGACTTAGTACAAACATATCTCCTGATATAAATATTCTAGATTATTTTACTTTTTCCCTTTAATTGTTTAATAACATCCACATCCTAATAAAAACATCCTAATACCTTACCATAGAGTTGACAATATAAAAATTAATTCTATACATACTAGGCTACTGAAAAGTTCACAGAGCGGAAATGATAAAACAAGTTTATAGTTCAAAAAATTACTTTAATCTTTCGTATGTTCTCTCTTAAGCTCCATACAATTCTTCCAACGGTTCTCCAATTAATTTTTTCCATCTTTGAAGTCATTTTCTGAAATGATTTCAAAAAGGGTTGCCACGTATGATTTTTTTGAGAACAGATTTGGAAACAGATAGATGAAAGTCCCCGGGGTAGATCCAGATCTGGTGTATATGGCGTATGCTCCAACAATTCGTAGTGTTTCTCTTTGCATTTGGCCATTTGAAGAATACCTTTGCGAGCTAGTACATTGTTTTGTGAAAAATTATTTTTTTATTCGCTAAACCAGATCTTTTATTGTTTTGTTATTGTTTTATCGGTTTGAAGGTAATCAATTAATAAAATGCCTTTTGGTTGATTTTGACCATTGGCTGCTTCGGAGCTGAATAACCAGGTTCAATACACTCTGCGGTTGGTTGTTACAGTTTAGGATCATAGTGTTAAACCCAAGTCTTATCCATAATTACAAAAAGACTTTTAAAATCTATTTTATTATTTCGAAAAGCATCCAAATGTTGGTTAGAATGTTTTACTCGAAGACGTTTTTGATCAGAATTTAACAATTGGCACCCATCTTGCACATAGTTTTCTCAAGGCCAATTCTTTTTTCAAAATATGAAACACCCATTCAGTTGAGATGTCGATGGCCGTAGTTATTTCACTCAAAGTTAATTGTCAGTCATCCATAACCATATCATGGATACAATTAATTATTTTTTAAGTAGTTGCAGTTATTTAGCAGGCTCTTATCATCTAGGCTTGTACGCTCACGTTGAAACTCATCTGCCTACTTACAAACCATCGTTTTTGAATGAGCAAGCACACTTCCCTAATAAATTTACCATTTCATTATACATTTCCATTGGCTTTTTTGACAAATAATTTAATCACTGCACTATTTTCAATATTTTTCGTTTAAAAAATCACAGTGATACGTTGACTTTAACCTAATGTTTTTCTACAAATAAATTGACAGGTCATTGAATAAAAACTTCGCGTATATTCACATGAAAGATGAAATTTTAAAATGTAGTAAATTATATAGTTCTTTGATTGCTCTATAGGTATCGCTCCGCGAACTTTTCAATTAGCCTTGCATAACACAATGTAATTTTTGTTCTAGTAAAAGTATATTTTAAGTAAAGCCTTATTCGTATTACAAATATAACACGGGTTCAAAATACAAGTAATTAATCTAAATATAATATTATTTGATAATATGTATTTATATTTTTAACTGTATTCATTACATTCACTGCAAAAAAAAAATGATTACCCTTCAAAACCTTTTGCTTATCGTATTTCCACCCAACCATCGAACCATCCATTTTTTATCCAAACAAAATAGAATAACAGCAATGGATTTAAAGTTAACTGAATAATCAGTATCGAAGGTTGAATAATACATTTTAATTAATTAATGCAATATGATTCAGCTCCATCTATTTGCATTGCTTGATTTTGAAACGAAACATCGTAAAAAAATAATTGCCCAAGATTATGAAATAAAATGGATTGTTTTTTGATCTGCCTTAATTAGACATGGTACACTGCTATAAATTACATCTAAAATGCAAAGTGCCCAATTGAGAGTGTTGGTCTGTGATGAAAAAGAGATATGCAAAATTAGCCAAAATAAATGATACAGAGAATGAAAATAATGTATATGAGAACAAAGTGAAAAGTTAGATATTTTTCCGATAGATAGCAGTGTCATCGCAAAAGTGATTGCATTTCTGAAAACTAGCTTCCTTCCTAATAATGCCTCATCAATTTCGAATCGTGACATTTATCAAAATCAATTAAGTTCGATCATTTTGCTATCATGAAAAAAAAGCCAATTTCGTATGTCGATCAAACATGAGTGGACAAAGAGTGGAAAAAGTGGAAAAACAATGGAAGAATAATGGTTATGGACGCAAACCTCAGAAATACTAACAAAGTATTATGGGGACTTTAATCATTTACATTTTATGGTTCATAAGAGGTCTAATGAATTTCGATGAGGTCGACTACTGAGGAAATGGTTAAAGTAGTGAATGATTGCGAAATATGCTACATAAACATTTGGGCATGAGAACTATCAGTGCGATGAGAACTATAAGGCGCATGGCATTGGGCATGAGAACTATAAGGTGCGTCTCACGGAAACAGAAATTTTTAAAAAAAAAACAGAAAGATTTATCTTTTCCGCAAAAATCATGAGTTTTATTCAAAATAGCCTCTTTGCGCGTCATTACGACTTTTTACACGGTCAATTAGGTTGACAAATGCATGTACTTTCATTGGCAAATGAAGTTTTTCTAACACGTAGAAGTCCCAAGGGGCTAAATTAGGCGAGTCTAGTGAATGATTGATGGATAAAATGTCATTTTTGGTCAAAAATCAGTGATAAGTGTCGAGCGATGGGACGGCGCATTATCGTGCAACAAGCACCAGTTGCCTTATTGATGGTATTGTATCGGATACGACAGATACGCGACAACAGATGCTTCATAACACCAAGATAAAACAAAGCATTGATCGTTTGAT
>JARFXV010000338.1:0-10000 GCA_031761425.1 Cosmopolites sordidus | reverse complement strand
TTTTATATACACAAATATGTATTTTCATTGTATTTGCAAATATTATTGATTATTGTTTGATTTAATAATGTTAATTTTTTAAATCAATTTGAACAAGAATATTCCTCCGTTAAAGTCGTATGACCGTGACGTAGTCGGCCTCTTCAAAAGAAATTTTCCGAAGACAGTTCTAGCTATCGTCCGAAAATCCGTCCCAGAAATTGCAATTTCAGAAACTTCCGAACAAGGAACATCGCCAGAATCCCATGTTGACTGCAATGCCTCTACAACTTGACTGCAATGCCCCTACAACTTGACTGCAATGTAATGCCCTGACTGTAATGATTGTAATGCCTCCGAGCTTATGGAAACATGCTCTCTTTGCTATGATCCTTAAAAAAGGGACAAAAGCTCATCTTCCGATTACTGGCCAATCAGCTTTATTTCGAAGATACCAGAAAAAATTGTCATGGACTTCAATGACTGCAAAAGGATCATCCTCAATTAGCAGTTCAGTTTCCATATGAAACATTAATTTTTTTTATCAAGAAACACAGAAATTCACCAGGATTTTGAGAGAAGAGAGCATCTCGGTTTTGATTTCGTCGACATATCAAAGTTATTCGATAAGTTATGGCATAATGATCTTATTTATAAATTATCGAATTGGGTTTCCTTCAGGACCTAACTATGTTTATCCGCTTATTGTTGAAACTAAGATCATTTCAAGTTAATCTCAAATCACCCATTCTGTGAAAAAGCTCATCGAATGGAAAGTTCCACAGAGGACTCCCTTATTTTGGTTAGATTTTATTGTGTCAAATTCAAATTTTTTGCAAACAATACTTTCTTTTTTGTTGCGCCATGTTAAACTTCCGGGGTCCTGGCCTGATCTACACTGGAACTGTTCTAGTTCAAAAACTTTCGAAACAGAACTGAGCAGGCAGTGTGGATTGATACGGCATCTTCCCCTCTACTTGGCAAGTCACGAGCGGTACCAATAGCTTTGAAGTCTTTTTAAAACTGCCTTTGAAATGCCCTAATTTCAAACATATTTTACTGACGGTTTTTTGAAAACCGTTTACTGCATATTTCGCAGGGGAACCACTTTAATACTGAAGAAAGAATTTTTATTGGTCCGATCAAAAAGTTGAAATCGGATAGGATCGGGATAAGGATAATAAAAAAAAACGCAAATACTTTTGTTGTATTCTAGTATTATTGGTTTTATGCCTAGTGACTTCGAAATTGGACCGTTGCATATTTTGCGCCATGATATTATTCTGTCATTATTTACAATTTTTTTTTCTCAAATAATAATTAAAGTATATTTTTTTCTGTATTTGGATTTTTTGCCACGATCTGAAACTCAAAAAATATCAAAAATATCTGTTCTTATGTAAATTATATATAATTAATTAACGTAGTTTTACTAAAGTACTCTTATGATAATTAAGTTCTTAGTCACACTTACCTAGCCCCTTAGGATACAACAATCGATTAATTGAAGTGAAAAATTTCGTTTTACAGTGGAAATGTAATTTAAAAAAAAATATATTATAGCCTGGTGTAGAATACGTCATGGCCTTCAGCATGTTTATCATTGCAACCATTATATTCTTACCTTTTTCAAGACTCTAAAAATGTTTTTTTATGCTAATAATACTGATTAAAACATAATTGATCTCATAACATCTCATCTCAAAACATGCTATAATATTCTCTAGTGATGTAACCCTTTGTAGACAACGGAACAATAATATGTTCGTACTACTATTCAATATCTTCTGATAGCGAAATCCCGTATCTTTTTTAGGTTGTAATTGTTAACGATACTTTTATGTTAAGAGTTTCGATATAAGAAAAGCTAAAGAAGAAAAGAAAAGAAAGGAAAAGCTAAGAGCTAGAAAACTACCACCCAATACCTCAAATCGTCACTATGAATGATCATCAAGACTTAATCATGTTCAAGGACTTACTACCTACAACATATTTTTCAGCGAAGTCATTAATTGATTTGTTTGGATAGTATATATTGTTAAAAGTGACACGTGATACACGAGAGTCCTTTGCATCCGCAAAAGGTCACAGTTTGGTATGGATTTTAACTTGCAGGAGTCATTGGTACCTTTTTCTTTAAAATTAGGAAGGAGCCACCGTTACCATCAATACCAAGCACTACAAGGCAATGCTGGAGATTTTTTTTTCCGGAATTTGATGGAATCGATGTGGATGACCTTTATTTGCAACAGAATTGCACACAACCGCATATTTCCCGAGTAAACAAGCGTTTATTGCGAGCCAAGTTCGGCAACTCGTTAATTTCAGGAAATGGCCCCATCGCTTGACCTCCGAGATCATGGGATTTAATTCCTTTAGATTATTTTCTCCATGGACATGTGAAAACACAGGTTTATTGTAATAAACCCGCGACTATTGGCTTCTTGGAAACTAACATTCGTCAAGCTATTATAGTCGCCATACAGTCGCTCGAAATGTATACCAGGGTCATCGGAAATTGGCGCGAGTGGATCCGTGTCTCAAAAAGAGCCGTGGTTTCCATTTTTCCATCATTCTGATTGGTAAACCCTTTATATATGTGTATACATTTGGTTGATGCAAAATTTCGTCCCATTTTTACCTGCAGATGTTATTCAAAGATAAAATTTAATTTCTTGTTGCAGGAAACAATAACGTACTTCAGACTTTATTGGTAAGTACGATTAAAATATGAGTTACATCTAAACAACACACTTTATGTCGACTTTTATTATAAATTTAATATTATCCCTAATACCTCTACACCCAGTGGGGTAGGGACTAAGTATGTACTATTACTACTTTATTTTTAATATTTTTCTAACAAAAATATCAATAATATAAGATACTTCTAAATTATTTCAAATATATCTAAACATATTCTTTCCACAATACAAAGTCTATAACATAGGTATTTTAATGAGTAATTTAAACCAAATAGTTAAGGATTGCAACTGATTATAATATTACTGAATATATCATATATATCATAACATGAAATGAAAATAGTCATCTAAAACTTAAATAAACTGTAAATATCCCAAAATACTTTTACGCTTTTCCCGGCCAACTATGATACAATTAGGATCTGATCCAGTGAAAAATTTGTTGTTAAACTGGTGTGAATTTCGGTCGCTGCTTATTAGTATTGAATCTATTTTTATATTACTAACTTGTTATTATTGTTATGATAAAATATGTGACCTTAAATGTGAATGTAAAATTTGGCATGTTTCATCAAACGATTGTTACACTTACATATTATCTTTCACTCTGTCCTCAGGTTCAAATTTTTTTTTTTAGTAATCTGTCAATATTGGTTTCATTTTCAATTCAAAAAATATGTATTATTTTATAAAAGATCTTCATCACAGTCGTACTCTTTAACAGTTCAGAAACTTTCAAAGCATCCCTATTGTTAAATAATATCTAAGTTGTCTTCAATGGTAGCGAGGCTAGTAATTAAAAATCACAGAGATCCTTCCATTCACAAAAACTGAAAAACAAAGAATTAAACTTTGAATCATTATTAGTTGATATATTAAAAACCATATATCATATATTTAATGTATGTTTCGAAGGTTATTAACAATAAACTTAAAGAGATTTACCACTAAACACCAAATCATTTTAACTAACTTCTTAACGTGTATTTTCCTAACTATGTTAGTATTAGAACATGATTTAATTTTATAGATTGAACAATTCAATCTTCTATTTAATATTCAACAATTCAATCAAATCCTGATGATGATAATATACCTAGCCAAACGCGTGTCATAAAGTTAAATAAAGTGATTTGGTGTTTAATGGCAAATCTCGTGGGGTTTAGTGTTTCATACCGAAAGTTCCAATATAAGAATTAAGTTATTAATAATCATAAATAAAACACAAGAGAATATATGAAGATTTTTCATGAGTCGAAGTCATGATGAAATCATCAAAGATTCGATATTATTAGTTTTGTGTTCATACCCAATTTTACAATGAAAATGTTGAGAATAATTACTAGTAACCACCAAAGGCAAGATGTTATGTTGAATGTTATAATTTTATTGACTAAGAAGGTCCCGGCATTACGCATATAATAATATAAATACTATATACTACATATAATATACTACATATAATATATAAATACTTAAATATAAATACTTCAACGAATAAGAGGAAGAATAAAATGGGAAAAATCGAGAAGTAGCTGGAGAGAGCGACTTAGGAGATAAATAGAGAAATATTGGTAACGGGGCGGAAATCTTTGTATATATATATATATATATATATATATATATATATATATATATATATATATATATATATATATATACCTTCAACATGGTATTTCAGTATGTTGACATATGACAGTACAACCTCAAACACGGCCCTCATTCCCCGGAGGCCAAGGGGCAACTACCTACGGCAGCGGGAAGACCTGCCCCAAGGCAGAGGGTGCTAAGAATCACCGGGTTAGATCAGGCTGCCATTGGACTTTTGACATTGCAACGTTAAATATACGGACTATGAAAACAGAGGCCCGATTGCAAGAACTGTTAATCGAACTTGACAACATACATTGGGATATTATTGGGCTCTGTGAAACACGAAGGAAGGGTGAAGAGCTAATCAAACTGGAACCAACTGGACACGTACTCTACACTCGAGGTACGGAAAATGGCCGATGTGGCGGAATAGGATTCCTCATCAATCGAAAGCTGAAGGACAGTGTGGTAAAATTTGAAAGTACATCCGACCGAGTAGCCCAATGCGTCATTCAGCTGAATAAAAAGTTTAGGCTTCAAATCGTCCAAGCTTATGCACCAACTATAAGCCATAACGATGAGGAAATTGAGGAATTTTATGATGATGTGGCCCAGCTTTTATACAAGGAGAAATGTAGGTACAAAATCCTGATGGGTGATTTTAACGCCAGAATTGGAACAACAAGAACAGACGAAAATGCAACTGGCCCATATGGAACAGGTGAGCGAGACAATAGAGGTGACAGATTAGTTGATTTTGCTGAAGGACAAGAACTATATATTATGAATTCATTCTATAAGAAAAATATCAGCAGAAAATGGACATGGAAAAGTCCATCTGGGCTCACAAGCGAAATTGACTACATCATGACCAACGATAAAACAATATTTATCAATTGTACTGTCCTTAACAATTTTAATGTTGGAAGTGACCACCGAATTGTACGAGCAAGGGTTCGGATTGACTGTCGAAAAGAGCGCGAAAAAATGGTAAGATCAAAGAAGGGCAAGGTGGATTCTGGAAAACTGCTGGAGAGAGGAAGCGATTTTGAGATTGCTTTGTCAAACCGGTTTGCTGCGTTACAAGATCCAGAGGAGGTGGAAATATCAGTTCAATATGAAGAAATCGCCAACAATGTACTTCAAACGGCTGCTTCAATAGCACCAGAGGAAAAATGTCTCAAACAAAAAAAATCTCCAGTGAGACCATTGATTTAATGAAGAAACGGCGAGCAATGAGAAATGCAGGTAGTCCTTTTGGCAGGGTCGAGTACACTGAGCTCTGCAAAACTATAAGAAAACGTATCAGAGAGGACACGCGCCGATTCAATATGCAGCTAGTGCAAAAAACCCTGGAAGAAAACAAAGGAATTAACAAAGCTAAACAGAAGCTGAGAAACAAAAGAACGCAAATATATGCTTTAAAGCGTGAGGATGGCACAGTGTGCAGGGCGCGTACCGAAATGTTAGAGATTGTCAGAAGGTTTTATTCCCAGTTATATGAAGATCAGAGCCAGTCAGGGACAGCAATACCCACGGAAGAACAATATATAATACCAGATATCCTAGTGGAGGAAGTAACAAATGCTATAGAATTGATGAAGAACGGCAAGGCTCCAGGAAAGGATAGTGTAACTGTCGAAATGCTAAAAGCTGGTGGTCGGACGTTACATAAAACACTGGCAAAATTATACTCAAAATGCCTCAAAGATCAAAAAGTACCTGACTTATGGAAAAATGCAGAAGTGATCCTTTTACATAAAAAAGGAGCACAGGAAGATTTAAAGAACTACCGTCCAATAAGCCTCCTATCAGTGATGTACAAAGTTTTCACTAAGATAATTTCTAAAAGAATATTAAAAAAACTGAATGACGCACAACCAAGAGAACAAGCAGGATTCAGAAGTGGATTCAGTACAATGGATCACATCCAGGTTGTACAGCAGATCATAGAAAGGCACAACGAATACACCATGCCACTGTGCTTGGCTTTTATCGACTACGAAAAAGCATTTGATTCCATCTCAAAGCATGCGATAACGGATGCACTGCTTAGCCAAGGTGTAGAGAGAGCCTATGTAAACCTATTAGAATCGATATATTATGGAGCTACAGCCACAATTCACCTTGATGATCTTGAAGTGGGAATTAATATAAAACGAGGTGTACGGCAGGGTGACGCAATATCGCCTATTCTTTTCTCGGCTGGCCTTGAAGAAGTATTCCGTAAACTGGATTGGGAACAGGATGGTGTAAAGATCAATGGTGCAAACTTAAACCATCTTAGATTTGCAGATGATATTATTCTCATTTCACAAGACCCAGAGGAGCTGCAAAGACGCATACAAGAACTGCAAAGGGCTGGCGAACCATTTGGCTTGAAAATAAACCTGAAAAAGAGTCAGGTTATGTTCAATAACTTCGCTCAGGACAGAAGAATTTCAGTTTTAGGAAGGGATTTAGAGATTGTGGACAGCTTTGTATATCTTGGGCAGAGGATTTCCATGGAGGGGAATACCGCCCGGGAGGTGGAACGGCGTGTTAAATGTGGCTGGCAGGCATTTGGTAGGCTCAACATAGTGTTTAAGAGCAGACTCCCACTTTGCCTGAAAAGAAAAGTATTCGATCAGTGCGTTCTACCCGTTATGACATACGGAAGTGAAACCTGGACACTCACATCGCAATCAATTCAAAAACTTCGGGTGGCACAGAGGGGAATGGAAAGATGTATGCTTGGCATTACAAGACGAGACAGAAAGTCCTGCGCATGGATCAGGGAACAAACAAAAGTCTGTGACATCATTGGAAGAGTAAAACAGTTGAAATGGAGATGGGCAGGCCATATAGTGAGGCGATGGGACGACAGATGGACCAAGGCAATCCTGGAGTGGATACCGCTTGATCGCAAACGTCCGCGAAGAAGACCGACAGCACGATGGACTGATGACATCGTTAAGTATATTGGACCCGAGTGGCAGAGGAAAGCCCAGGACCGTGAAGGTTGGAAGCATGCTGAAGAGGCCTTCATCCTGCAGTGGATCGATACGGGCTGATGATGATGATGATATATATATATATATATATATATATATATATATATATATATATATATATATATATATATATATATATATATATGTGTCATCGTGTGTTCGGACTTTCCTCACGACATTTGCAATCAAGTGGTATCCACTCCAGGATTGCCTTGGTCCATCTATCGTCCCATCGCCTTGCTCGTACTATTTGGTGGTCAGTTCCAACATTAAAATTGTTAAGGACAGTACATATTGTTTTATCGTTGGCCATAATGAAATCAATTTTACTTGTAATATGAACTTTTCCATGTCCACTTTCTGCTGATATTTTTCTAATAAAACGAATTCCTAATATAAAGTCGTTGTCATTAATTCCATATAGGTCACTTGCATTTTCACTAGTTCTTACCGTTCCAATTCTGGCATTAAAGTCCTCATCCTCATTCCTATGGCTTATAGTTGGTACATAAGCTTGGACGATTTGAAGCCTAAACTTTTTATTCAGTTGAATGACGCATTGGGCTAGACGGTCAGATATACTTTCAAATTTTGCTACACTGTTCTTCAGCTTTCGAATCATGAGGAACTCCGGGGAATGAGGGCCGTGTTTGAGGTTATACTGTCATATTGAAGGCATGGACCGTAATCTGCCACGCATATATATATATATATATATATATATATATATATATATATATACATATATATATATATATATATATATATATATATATATATATATATATATATATATATATACATATATATATATATATATATATATATATATATATATATATATATATATATATATGTATATATATATATATATATATATATATATATATATATATATATATATATATATATATATATTTATATATATATATATATATATATATACATATTTATATATATATATATATATATATATATATATATATATATATATATATATATATATATATATATATATATATACTAGGCTAATAAAAATAGGAAAAGTTCGCGGAGTGGAAATAATAAAACAAGTTTACAGTTGAAAAAATGACTTTATTCTTCCGTATATTCTCCATTAAGCTCAATACATTCTTTTCAGCGGTTCTCCAATTTATTTATTTCATCTCTGAAGTGGTCTTTCAGGAGTCTTTCAAAATATTCATCTACAGATGTTATAACTTCTTCAGTTGATCAAAAATACTTGCCACTTAGGAATTTTTTGAGGTTTGGGAACAGATGAAAGTCAGATTGGGCCAGATCTGGTGAATATCGTGAATGCTCTAACAATTCGTATGAACTTTTGAAGATAATCAATTAACAAAATGCTTCTGCATCCTAAAAAATGGATTCCATATTCTTTTTGGTCGATTTTGACCACGTTAGCTGCTTCGGAGCTGAAGAACCGGGTTCAATCTATTCTGGGGGTTTGTTGTCACAGTTCAGGGTCATAGTGACAAACCCAAGTCTCATCCATAGTTACAAAACGACGTTTAAATTGTATTTTATTCATTTGAGAAAGATCCAAATATTGGTTAGAAACTTTTACTCGAAGTCATTTTTGATCGGAATTTAGCAAATGCGGCACCCATCTTGAACATCACTTTCTCAAGCCCAGTTCCGTTTTCAAAATATATAACACCCATTCAGCTGAGCTGTCTATGGCTTTTGCAATTTTACTCACAGTCAATTGTCTGTCATCCATAACCATATCATGTATAGAATTAATTATTTGTTCAGTAGTTACATTTATTGGACAGACAGAAATTTTAAGATCTGAAAGTGAAAAATCGATTAATTTTAATGTTATTACAAAGGACAAGTACGTAGCACTTATGCATGGAGTGGAATATGCTGAAAAAGAAGACTGAAACGGTTTGATGTCGGGGGCATAAAGAAGCTTATCGCAAGAAAAGAAGAAAATACGAACATAAAATATTATCTTTCCTCTGATAAAGTTTATGATGTTATTAATGCTGCCGATGACGCAGTAGGACATGGTGGTCACGATAGAATGTTGGCTGAAACCTCTGAAAAATACGCAAAAGTCACCAAACATACGATATGTCTGTCCTTGTCCAAATATTTTATAAATAAAAAATATTTTTTTTTAAAAATATTGAAGTATTTTTACAAAAATATTATTATTATAGTTATATAATTTAATTAAATAATAAAATAATTAACTTAAAAATATGAAAATACGTCCATTAAATGATAAAATTATTATTAAAAGAATAGAAAATGAATCAAAAATCTTCTGGGGGAATAGTATTAACAGGAACATCTCTTAATAAATCTAATAGAGGAGAAGTTTTAGCAATAGGAAAAGGTAAAATTTTAGAAAATGGTAAATTAAATCCTATAGATGTAAATATTGGTGATATAATAATTTTTAATGATAATTATAATGTAAAATCAGAAAAAATAGATGGAAAAGAAATATTAATAATTTCAGAAAGTGATATATTAGCTGTTATAATAAATTAATTAAAATATAAAAATATAGAGGGTTATAATAATGACATCAAAAGAAGTAAAATTTGGCAATGAAGCACGTGCTAAAATGTTAAATGGTGTAAATATTTTAGCAAATGCAGTAAAAATAACATTAGGTCCTAAAGGTAGAAATGTAGTGTTAGATAAATCATTTGGTTCTCCAATAATAACAAAAGATGGAGTTTCAGTAGC